>SADC01000548.1:0-81953 GCA_004194705.1 Ditylenchus dipsaci | reverse complement strand
GGGGCGCAGGGGGCTTTGGGGCTGGAGTTGAGATGCGCACACCACATACCTTAGACACAAATCACTCGAAAGTGACTCTGGATGCATGAAAAAGCATGCATACCAGAGTTTATTTATGCGTTGGCCCCAGTACTTCGAAACTATGTTTCAGCATCTTGTTGTTAGTGGGCCCTGAGTCATTAGTGGCCCCTTTCCCTTCCCCTCTCTATACAGCCCTTATAAACCCTTAAAATTCAAAAGGCGCCAATTTAAATTTTTCAAATTTTGACATAAAAATTATGATACCCCCCTGTGATTCGAAAAACTTTTTTTTCTCAGAACCAAAAAACAGCCGGCTTTTCTCATGAAATTGGCGACGAGAAACGCGAATGATGAAGTTATCCCCTCTATCTCACCACTCCCGTGGGGGAATATGTTAGTCAAGCCACAAAAAAACAAATTTCAGTGGCTTTTAGCCTTTCTGACGTCGGATTTCTGAGCGACCTAAGCTATTTAGACTATTAAAATTGATTTCCCGCAAAAATTTTTGACCTAAAACTCACTCCCTGTTGCAATTAATTCAATTTGACGTCAAATTCGTGATCAGCAATGGTTGATGCTTATAAAACTAAAAAATCATGATAAAATTTCGAATTCAGCTCAAGACAACAAATATTTAAATTTTGAAAAAAATTCAATCTTCATTCTTGTCTTGGGGAAATTCGAAATTTCACACCGATTTATAAATTTTCAACTCAAATTAACTCAAAATTTAATCCGACAAACACTGCTACACCTTAAAACTTGTCAAGACGAAAAAATTCAATTTTGGCCGAATTCAAATTTCGAAATGCAAATTAAAAAATTTTTTATTTTTAAATACACAACATTATACTCGTCGGCTATTAAAAGGCATGATATCCTGTTTAAATTCGTCCCCGCCAATTCAAATTTTGGCGCTACGGAGTATCGACCGAGTGATTAGTGTCTAAGGTATGTGGGTGTGCGCATCTCAACTCCAAGCAAGCAAGCCCCGAAGGGGCGCAGGGGCTTGAGAGTTAGAGATGCGCGCACACACTACCTTAGACATGATTCCGAAAGTACTCTTGATCAAAAAGGCATTTAGAGGTACTTTTTGCCCAGTCCCATGTAAAAACAGGGTAAAACAGTCATATGGTCGAGATTTAAAAATGTCAATAAAAACAGAGTTTTATTGACCAGAACTTAAAATAATGCCTTTTCGAATTTCTGAAGCAATTTGAGTCGATATAGGGTGTTTGGAAACACTTAAAAAAAAATTCCATTTGGGAGGGGGGGGTAACTCCGGTAGGGTCAAATTTTTTTCCGAACCATTGGACTTGTACTGATTTTTCGGCTTATTGTCTACACAACAAGTCCTAAAATTTAATTTCAGGTGTAGTTTTGTTAGAAACCAAGTCGAAAAATCCGTGCATAAGCCAATGATTCGGAAATAATTTTGAATTAGCGGGGACAAATTTAAACAGGAGAGCATGCCCTTAAGAATTTTAGTAAAAGATAAATTAGACAATTTCTAATAAAGAAATGGACAAAAACAACAACAAAACTCCAATAATCGCTTATTTTTGTCATAGGATGGTTGCAGTATAGATCGACCCCGACCTCGACCCCGACCTTGACCTCGACCCGACCTCAACCGCCTATGTGAGCACTATGAGATCGACCCCGACCTTGTCTCGACCACGACAATCGACCGCCTATGTGAGCTTTATGAGATCGACCCCGACCTGACCTCGACCACGACCTCGACCACCGCCTATGTGAGCACTATGAGATCGACCCCGACCTCGACCCGACCCTCGACCGCCTATGTGACACTATGAGATCGACCTCGACCCGACCTTGACCACGACCTCGACCGCCTATTGAGCACTATGAGATCGACCTCGACCCCGACCTCGACCACGACCGATCGACCCGACCACGACCCCGACCTCGACCGCCTATGTGAGCACTATGAGATCGACCTCGACCCCGACCTCGACCACGATCTCGACCCCGACCACGACCCCGACCTCGACCCGACCTCGACCACGACCTCGACCGCCTATGTGAGCACTATGAAGATCGACCTCGACCCCGACCTCGACCACGACCTCGACCCCCACCACGACCCCGACCTCGACCCCATGTGAGCACTATGAGATCGACTCGACCCGACCTCGACCACGACCTCGACCCGACCACGACCCCGACCTCGACCCCGACCTTGACCACGACTCGACCGCCTATGTGAGCACTATGAATCGACCTCGACCCCGACCTCGACCACGACCTCGACCCCGACCACGACCCCGACTCGACCGCCTATGTGAGCACTATGGATCGACCTCGACCCCGACCTCGACCACGACCTCGACCGCCTATGTGAGCACTATGAGATCGACCCCGACCTTGACCTCGACCACGACCTCGACCCCGACCTTGACCTCGACCACGACCACGACCTCGACCGCCTATGGAGCACTATGAGATCGACCTCGACCCCGACCTCGACCACGACCTCGACCCCGACCTCGACCCGACCTCGACCGCCTATGTGACACTATGAGATCGACCTCGACCCCGAACTCGACCACGACCTCGACCGCCTATGTGAGCACTATGAGATCGACCCCGACCTTGACCTCGACCACGATCTCGACCCCGACCACGACCCCGACCTTGACCTCGACCACGACCACGACCTCGACCGCCTATGTGAGCACTATGAGATCGACCTCGACCCCGACCTCGACCACGACCTCGACCGCCTATGTGAGCACTATGAGATCGACCCCGACCTTGACCTCGACCACGACCTCGACCCCGACCTCGACCGACTATGTGAGCACTATGAGATCGACCTCGACCCGACCTCGACCACGACCTCGACCGCCTATGTGAGCACTATAGATCGACCGACTGAGCACTCGACCCGACCTCGACCACGACCTCGACCGCCTATGTGAGCACTATGAGATCGACCTCGACCCGACCTCGACCACGACCTCGACCGCCTATGTGAGCACTATGAGATCGCCCGACCTGACCTCGACCACGACCTCGACCCCGACCTCGACCGACTATGTGAGCACTATGAGATCGACCTCGACCCGACCTCGACCACGACCTCGACGCCTATGTGAGCACTATGAGATCGACCCCGACCTTGACCTCGACCTCGACCACGACCTCGACCGCCTATGTGAGCACTATGAGATCGACCTCGTCCACGACCTCGACTAGCCTATGTGAGCGTAGTATTACACTTACGCCTTCACGATACGAGTGTAAATGTAAATGAAAATTTCGACTTATCCTTACTTTTATTTCCAAAAGTCAGTTTTTTCACTCAAATACCATTTTTCAAGTTTTTATAACTAGAATTGAACTCCTTGTCGTCAATAAAGCACTTTTAGTATTCTCTGAAAATAATCGAATTAAACTTACATTTACATTTACATTCGTATCGTGAAGAGGTAAGTGTAAATGTAAGTGTAAATGTAAATGTAAGGTCTTCACGATGCCAAAATCATTTATGGCTTATTCACAAACGTTGTCGTTGTCGTCGTCGTTGGCGTTGTCGTTGGAATATTTTTTCTATAAAACCGTTTTTTCGCCAACGACGACAACGGCGACGACGACAACTTATTTATAAAAATTTAACGACAACGCCAACGATAACGACGACGACGACAAGGACAACGCATTTTTCATTCTAAATTGGACAAATTTCGCATTTTCAGTCGAAGATTTCGAGGGAGAACGTGTGGAGAATATAGTTAATCCTCAAAACTCTGACTTAAGATGCAAAGTGTGTCTTATTTGGAAATAAAAAATGCCGCTGTCCTTGGCGTCGTCGTTGTCGTTGCATTGTCGTTGGATTTTTTATAAATAGGACGTCGTCGTCGTTGGCGTTGTTGTTGACCTAAATCGCCTTTATAAAACATTTTTTCTAACGACAGCTACAACGACGACGACAATGTTTGTGAATGAGCCATTACATTTAAACTTACATTTACACTCACATCGTGAAGGAGCCATAAAAAAGTGTTTGTAGGCTCTTCTTTGTAACAATATTGGCATTGTGCAATGTGCACTACCCGCAAGAAAACTGTTTATTTACATAGAAAAAATAAAGTAACCGGAAAAAACAATACTTGAGAAATAATGGTAAAGAAACAACAAGAGCAGTACCCGTAAATATTGTTTGTGGGGAGAGGTGGTCTTAGTCACAATCAACTGTTCATGGTAGTCTCAATGAGCATGGAACTGAGCATGGAGTCCTCTCTATTCCTGTCTGAGTTGGTGAAGCCAGTCAAGTGCTCCCTCTGTTCGGACAAACGTCTACGGTGCAATGACATCATCAGTTTAGTTCTTCTCTGCAACAAAATAGACATCATCCATTACCCATTGCTTTATCCCCTCTGAGTATAGATTTTTTATTCGTGCGGAAACCTTTTCAGTCCCCTTTTTTCCGTCGTTTCAAAAACTTTTCGATTTGAAACACTCGATTTCAAGAGGTTATTGTTGCAGCTACTTATGCAGCCTGAACTCACATGGCTGCGAGACCTTGAAAACTTCGACACCTTTTTTCGACGACCGTTAGATAAATACGGTAATTATTATATCGACATTATCCAAAAGTTGTGTTTTCTAGATAAAAAATGTTATATTTGCTCTTTATAAGTGCTCAAATAAATACAAATACTAGCTTTCGATTGCGCATTAATGAGCTTACACTTATATTTTTCAAAAAAAAATTTGGAAAAACCAATCGTTTTGTTTCACAAAACAGAATCAATGAGGGCTTGAGTTCAGGATCCCACCCCCCCCCCCGCGGCGAGTGATCAGTTGGAGGAGACAACCTCATATTCGTGTTTCTCGACCCCGATTTCATGAAAAAGCCGCACGTTTTTTTGATTCTGAGAAAAAAAATTCGAATCACAGGGTATCATGGTCTTTTAGTCAAAATTTGAAAAATTCAAAGTGGCGCCTTTTGATTTTAAAGGGATTTAGGGCTGTATAGGGAGGGGAAGGGAATAAAAGGGGCCACTAATCACTCAGGACCCAATAACAAGAAGATGTTAAACATAGTTTTGTTGACTGGGGCCTACCGCATAAATAAACCTGGTATGCATACATTTTTATGCATCCAGAGTCACTTTCGAGTGATTTGCGTCTAAGGTATGTGGGTGTGCGCATCTCAACTCCAAGCCCTCAAGCCCCGAAGGGGGCGCAGGGGGCTTGAGAGTTAGAGATGCGCGCACTCACTTACCTTAGACATGATTCCGAGAAGTACTCTCGATCATAAAATGCATATAGAGTCTATTTTTGCCACGGCCCAGTTGAAAAACATGGTGAGGCAGTCGAAGGATACGAAAATTTAAATTTATAACGTTTTGCCATAAAAGTCCCTTTTATTCCATTTCCGGTACTAGTGTCGAACAGGTCACACCTTCAAAATTTTTGCTGACTATCAAAAAATACACATTTAATCAATGGAATATTTTTATTTTCGCTCACAAGGATACAAATCACAAATTTGAGACATCAGATTATAAAAACAATTATTCTCTCTTGAAAGCTGTCCTCCCTAATACAGCCCTTATTCCCTTTAAAATTCAAAAGGCGCCAATTTGAAATTTTCAAATTTTGACTAAAAGACCATGATAAACCTCCCCCCCCCGTGGTTCTAAATTTTTTTTCTCAGAATCAAAAAAACGTGCGGCTTTTTCATGAAATCGGGGTCGAGAAACACGAATATGAGGTTATCTCCTCCAACTGATCACTCGCCGCGGGGGGAATTCGTCACTGCAACCACAATGAGAACTAAAAAGCTGTTTTTTGATGATATCAACCAACCTCTTTCTTTTTCTTAGGACATGTGAAAGTTTCAGCTATAGCAGTTCGGAATCGCTGGGACAGGAAAGCATACAGAATAGGTTGATGCCACTGTTAATAAACATTAGCAGAAAAGTGGTCGGTTGAATCAGGGCTGCTAAACAGTACAAGCATCTCGGCGCTAAAACACAATAAGGAATTAATTTTAGGAATGATACTTCTTCAAGGGGGGGGGGGGTAGTTGATTACATTTTATAGTCCGAAGGGTTCGAATATTTTGACTATTTTTTGATCTTTTTTTTTCTTTTTCCTATTTATTACTTTTTTTAAATTAGTTGAACTACAGTATTAATAGACCGAAATTAGAAGCCAGGTGTTAGAGCACAAAAAATTACGGGTAATTTTTTTTGGGAGGCAAATTTCACTCTTTTCTTGGTTTTTTTTTCGCTGTTTCATTTAAAAAGTTTCCTTTTTTTAAAAGTGATAACACCATCATGTAGTACTGCGATTCTAGTTTCTAATAAGATATCAGTTATTGAAGAATATTTGCCAAGGTAACACAAAAAGGTAAAAGTATGAACCAAATTATATTTCTGACTTAATTCATACTTTTACTTTTTGAGGTGCTTACTTCTCGGGTGCTAGGCTAAATTTTTGGATGCTGGACCTCTGGCCCGGCTTTGTGAACGGTTGGAAATGCTCTTCGGTAAAAAAACAAAGATGTTGAACATAGTTTTGAATACTGGGGCCTACTGAAGCCACCTATAACTAATCTAGGTATCTTTCAAAGGTGTTTTTGTTTCTCCCCGTTTTTAGATGTCTTCCCGACGTAGCTTCTAAAAGCTCCACCTGGCTTTTAACAAAAATTTTGAATTCATCCTTTTAAATTCGAAAATATAACACTGAATTTGTATTCAGCATGGTTGATTTACTAGAAACTGTCCTTTAAATTAAAAACTCATTGTCAAATTTCAAATTTCTACCGAGACAACAAATATTTAAACTGCGAAAGAATTAGAAAATTTTCATATTTGAATAATTGTTGTATCGAGCGGAATTTGAAATTTGACAGTGTTTTTTGCATTTAAATGGCATTTTTCTAAGTCAATAGACCACGAATTTAGTGTCAGATCTTTGGATTTGAAAGTAGCCCGAAAAAAAAGCACAAAAAACCTTTTATTGATCATGAAGTCATTTTGGAAAAAAGGGCTACGGTCCTAAAACGAAACATATGTCCCATTCTGAAACCAAAATTCCTTGGTCCGATAGTCCTTTTTGGATAATCATTTTTATGGCGCAAATTTACTTTTTTTTGGTGCAAATACACATTGTGGGACATTTCCGAGTCGCCGTTTCCGAGTCATCCGTTTCCGAATCGGCTATTTCCGAGTCGGCCATTTCCGAGTCTAGCACAAAAACGTTAAATTGGCACTTTTTTGCAGCATAGTTCATTTGTTCACTTTTTTCTTGTTTTATATACAATTTTAATATCAAAATGATCTTCATTCTATCAGCTATACAACAGCGCCATCAGCGCATGGTTTAACAATTATCCCGGCTGAGTTTCAGGCCAAAACACTACCTGAAACCTGCTTTTTGTCCGAAAATTTATCATTATTGGGCTTTACCTTCACTGGTTTCGTTAAAATTTTCTGACTTTTATAAAAACCGCACACCTTTTATTTCACAGCATGTAACTGAGAGTCCAGACTTTCCTAACGGCTATCATATAGAGAAAAGGTATCACTTATTACAGATCGAATTCAAAAAAATATCCGAGTCCGTGACATCCTATCCTTCAGACATACTTTTTTGCCGCTGATTCAAACCTTCGATATCTACCTAGCTTTCTGAGGTAAATTTGGTATGAAAATATTGCTATTCGATTCCTCATGGAATTCTGACTCTAAAAAGTTGCCACCCCTTTTGAGGACTAAAACGATATAAAACTAAGTAATATCATTGGCTTGTTTCCATTATTTTGATCGTCATTTGCTTGAAGTCCGAGAATTAAAGTATTTTCTGGCAGCTTAACAGAGCTGGACATGCTTGCAATTGATTTCTCGATAGTTTTGGGCTCTAGCAGTGAGTGAACTTCCTAAAAGTAGAGTTGAAAAAATGTGCACCTACTGGGATTCGAACTTGAGTGTATAAAATATTCGCATTGGGATGTGCAACCTTCCTTTAAACTTGAGCCATCGAAGAGAAAAAGGAATTTTCGCTCAGGTTTATTCAAATTTTGTCCAGAAAAGGATTTGGTTAATTTCAAACATAGACTCGGAAATGGCCGACTCGGAATGGCCGATTCGGAACGGCCGACTCGGAAATGTCCCACAACCCAAATACACTTTTTTATGGCGCAAAAATTATTTGGCGCAAATAAACTTTTTTTCGGCGCAAATAGACTTTTTATGGCGCAGATTTACTTTTTCTTGGCGCAAAAAAACTTTAGCTCAAACAAACTTTTTTTTGGCGCAGATACACTTCTTTTTGGCGCAAATTTACTTTTTCTTGGTGCAAATTTACTTTTTCTTGGCACAATTACATCATACCGTCTTTCTTTTTATTTATTTCAAAAATTTAAATTTTTATTTTCTAACTAAATTGCACATGTTATTGAAACAGAAACCAGTTATAAATAGGGTTGGGTGATGGCTATTACCCTTGTTTGAAACCCAGATATAGGATGACAATCATAATCACGTAGGTCACACATATCGCAAATCAGCCTTGATTTTTGAAGTTTCAATCCGAGAAACAGGCTTTTGATGAATTAAAAAAGTTGACCATTTGTTAATCAATCTCTAAAAGGCTGGTAGTGAACGAATGGTGGTATGTACCCCACCCCGATACCTCGGGGTTAGAGCTTTTAGGGGTACTTACCCTCATTTGGTAGTTAATGAACAGGGGTATGGATTTGGAGGACGGTCGGGAAGGGACACCCTGTTTCTTCCAGTCCCGGAGGGTTCTTAGGGTTTTCCCGTCCCAGATCCCGTCCTAAGAATTCTTTCGAATCTGTCCCGTGCCGGGGTAATTTTTAAATTCCCGGATTTATTGTCCCGTCCGACTTTTAAAAATCTGTCCCGTCTTCAAAATACGAAAATCATGTTGAAGTTTAGTCTGGTTTTTATTATCATTTGAAACGCTCGCAAAATTTTTGGTAAATATTAGGGTTCTCAATTGAGAATATATTCGAGCATATACTTATATCTAGCTCTTGTCCGTGATGTGAAACTACGAAAAAATATTTTGCAAAAACTGATTTTTCGGCCTATTTCGGGACGGGACGAAATAAAAAAAAATCGGGACGGGACGCCGGGACGGGACAGGGTCAAAAAAATTTCAGGAACGCGGTTCGGGACGAAAAAATAGCCGAATTTAAGTCGGGCGGGACGGGACGTCCCGTCCCGGCTTTTTAGCTTAAATTTTCTAGCGGACAGGACTAACAATAAATAGTTGTCCGGGACAGGACACCGGGACGGGACAAACTGGATTTTTCTTCCGGGACGGGATATGTGCTGAAAAGTATTCGAGACGCTATGGGTTCCCGTCCCGTCCCGAGGCCATCTCTAATCGAAAGTACATACTTCTCTGCTCTATTAGAAACCACCAGAATCCCAGGGTAGATGGCCAAACACGAATGAAGAGTCTTTTAGAAGTTTTTCATACAAACAATCCTAAATTCTGGTCTGAAGTATTTCGCACGTGGTGGGTGTTCGCTGAAGTGCTTTCGGGTGGTTCGAAGTCAAAGGGGCTGTAAACTGTGTGGAAACGCACGGGAACGCATGAACACGCATGAAAAAACACGTGAATTTTCGACACGTCAATTTGACATGTAAATTGTGGCACGTGAAGTTGACATGTGAATTTTACTTTTAAACCATACTCCTTAAAATCTTTCTAATGTCGTGAAAAAAAGGGGTACCAGTGATACCCCAGGGTATACATTTTGTGTATAAGTACCCGAACCCCGGGCTATGTTCATTTACTATGCCTTCTGATGTTGGGGTTAAGTAAAGTGGGGTAAAGGTTAGTAGTAAAAATAAAATTAAAAATTTAAATTTTTGAAATAAATAAAAAGAAAGACGGTATGATGTTATTGTGCCAAGAAAAAGTAAATTTGCACCGAGAAAGAGTAAATTTGCGCCAAAAAAAGTTTATTTGAGCCAAACCTTTTTGCGCCAACAAAAAGTAAATTTGCGCCAAGAAAAAGTGAATCTGCGCCATAAAAAAGTGAATCTGCGCCAAAAAAAGGTTTTTTTGCGCCAATTTTTATTTTGCGCCACAAAAAAGTGTATTTGCGCCACAATAAAGTAAATTTGCGCCATAAAAAATGATTATCCGTCCTTTTTTGGGACCAGCGGGACTTGTTAGGGACTATTTTTAGGGTAACACTTTTTTTGCCGCAACCGAAATGATCAATACAATTTTTGCTATCACCAAAAAATCAATTAAAAATTTATAACCTACAATTAGTGTCCCTCCAGACCGACCATGTCAAGTACATGTAGCGTGGTGCAGAGAAAAAGGCGAATGCAAGCACAATGACCACAACCAGGCGAATTACTCGCTTGCGACTGTCGACGACTTCTATTTTGGGGGCTTCACTTATTCCTAAGACAATATATTTAGATAAGTTTTCAAGAAAGTAGTATTATGCCACTTACTTCTATTGTTGCCATTGGTTGGAAGTCTGAGGTTGTGGGAAGACTGCACCACAGCATCATCATCAGTGGACCTCATAAGCACAAAACCAATGGTGATGTAGATGACCAGCAACATGGATAATGGCAATATGTACCAGGCGAACAGGTTAACTGTGGACACCACTTGTAACACATTCAATTGGCCCCATAATAGGAAGCGTCGAGTGCATATCTAAACGATTGCATTGAAAAAGTACTTCTATTTTTACACCCCACTTTTAGTAGCGAATACATCCCCCTTTAAATTTCTGTAACTACCCTTTTAAAGGATTTTACACCTTTTCTCAGGATACTGCAGCTTATGTTACCGGGATTAAGAAATTTCGACGCTACTTGCATATAGCTACCCCCAAATCAACTTTTTTTTAAGTGCTTTCCAAACACCCTATATCGACTCAAAATCGTCTCAGGAGTTCGAAAAAGACATTATTTGTGAGTTCTGGTCAATAAAAAATTGAGCTTTAGGCATCTTGAAATTTCGACTTTTTGCCTGTTTTACCATGTTTTTCAACGCGGGACTTGGCAAAAAAAAGTCCCTATCTGCATTTCAAAATCGAGAACACGTCTCGGAATCATGTCTAAGGTAAGTGAGTGCGCGCATCTCTAACTCTCAAGACTCCTACGCCTCCGAAGAGGGCGCAGGGGCCAGTATTCAAAACTATGTTCAAAATTTTTCTTTTTGTTCAAAATTGGCCCTCTTTTGGTCCATTACCACCCCAATACAGCCTTAACCCATTTTTGCCGAAATTAATTTTTTTTCAAACTTTTTCAAAGTATAATTTCCCCAAATAGTTTTTTTTTATTTCAGAATCCTGTTTTAATGATTGCTAAGCATTTTCTCTGTGCTAAAACTATAAAAAAACTATTTTTAATACCTTTTGAAGAAAAAATTTAGTGCAGCAAAAAACACGACTAAAAGACTGCTTTTTAAACAAAACTTCTTTTTAGTAGTATAGTACACCTATTCAAACGTATTCACGCGTTTTTGGTGGTAATCGACTTTAAAATACATAAGAAAATATTTTTATCCGCGGATTTATCCTGCTCGCGACCAGGCTAAGGATAAAATCTGCGGATACGGATAAATATCGCGGATATTTGATTGTTACTACGGATTTTATCCGCGGATATTCATCCGTATCCACCGATTTTATCTGAGGATACGGATTTATCCGCGGATATTTTGATTGTTACTACCACCCCAGCGGTAAAATAGTTGGGTTTATAGTGAAAATGTGGTCAAAAGATACGTTTTATTAATAAAGTTTTGAGATTTAGCTCAAAAATGATTTTCAGTACATGCATACATACACAGTGTATGCATACAATAAATATAGGGGAGGAGTCGACCGAAGATTTCCAAGGGCGTTACCAATAGTGTAAGATTTGACAGGTATGATCATTGGATTACTGCATCCGAATTATTCTTCCGATGCGGCGTTTGTGACAAAAAAAAGAATACGAAGATATGCGAGAAATGTGATGTTGGCCTTCATGACAAATGTTTAAGAGAATTCCACGTAAATGATTGAGTTGGAAAGTGTGTACTGTACATGTAATTGGATTGGGTGTGATGAAAATAAAAATATTCGCAGTCTTCAAAATTTGTTGAATAAAGCAAATTCTGATGCTATTTTCATAGTAAAATAGCCTCTTTTTACATAAAATGGTCATAAAAAGTCATAATATGAATTGGAATTTTATGTCAATTTTTCTACACGTCGGCAAAAATGGGTTAAATCCCTTTAAAAATGGTCAATGTGGGTACTTTGGGTGCCCCTAAAACTCAATTTTTTATTGACTAGAACTCAAAAATAATTCATTTTCGAGCTTCTGAGGCGATTTTAAGTATAGTGTGAATAGGTATTAAGTATAGGTACGATATAGGTGCTTGGGAACATTTAAAAAAGTTTATTTGGGGGAGGGGGTATATGCAAGTAGCGACGAAATTTCTTACGCACTTTTTCGGGGTCTGATACTAAGATTTGAGTTCTTTTTACTAATGTTTTAAAAGAAAGAAGAAAAGAAAAATTTATGGGTGGGTTTTTACAACTTTTATACTAGGGTCGATTTTTTTTATGAAACATAGAAACCAACCGACCCCATAGACCTCCATAGTTTCAGGATTTTTAAGTTCAATATACTGCACAGCAACTAAATACGGCAAATTCATGAGCGCAGAAAAGACCCAGACTAGCAAAGCACATAATATGAGGACACTTTTAGTCATTAGTTGGTGGATGAGCATTGGACGAAGCACAGCTATGAAACGTTCGATTGACAATAAAACCTACAAAGTATATTTTTAAACAATGCTTTAATCAGGGATGAGAATGAAATTTTTTCAAAAAAATACATTTTCCAAAAAAGTACATTTGACTACTTTTGAAGAAAAAAGTGATCTTATGCAGTGCTTATTGTAATTTTGAAGCGAAATAAAGATTTTGACTAGAATTTATCAGAAATAAAAAAAATTGGGGTCCCAAAAAGTACAAATCTTTTTAAAAAGTACGACTCCCATCCCTGACTTTAATCTATAAACTAATGATATACCAGAATGCCTGCACTAGAATTAGGTATCATATGCAGAATGTAGACATAGGCATGACACAAAGCTTTTCCAAACGGCCATGTTCCATGTTCGAAAACTACGAAATGGGCAGCATTTGACAGACGCAAAATATGCCGACCAGTAGGTCAGCCACTGCTAGATTAGCTAGGAAAAAGTTGGTGACTGTGCGCATCGACCGGTTGGCAATTATGACTATCAAAATCATGGAATTTCCTGCAAGTGAACAAAACCCGTACTAAACAGTGTAAAAAAAACTTGTTTGAGCACCGAAAATCTCGAGAATGATTTACATTTACGGTAATTCCGGTCGGATGATTATAAAAAGGTAGCTTAAAATCGTAGCTGTAAATCGACATATAACCTGTAAATTATGCATTGGGTTGCTCAACCAATCAGTTCAGTTATTTAACAAGTTTAGTCGTTTTTTAAGCCCTTTGGCTGAACTTTTAGATTTTGATACTTATGAAACAATCTTTTTTGTCGGTTCACTAAAACGAGTAAAAGTTTCGAAAATTTAATTTTATTTTTGCTCCCAATGTGATAGAAATGCAAATTTTTATTATTTTTTTGTTTTTAAAGAACTCGTGACACATTTGGAATTTTTTTATATTGATGTGGAGATTCGATAATCCTTTATTGAACAAAAAAATTAACACATAAATGGCCGTGTTTACTAAAATATGCTTTTGCTGCAAAAGTTCGCGCTGAACACAATAGTTTAAGTTCTGTAAAACAAGTCCTGTAAAGAAGTTGAAAACAGCCGAACCCAATTTTATAATAAAAAAACTAAACTGACCAATAACACAAGAAAAAATACTAGTATATAAGCCAGCAAAAAGAAGACTTTGACCAGCGGCACCTTCATCACACCATGTTCCACGTCATCTGCTTCTTCGCCTGCAGATGTAGCCAATATCAGAGGATTAATCGTGACCGCCAGAAGAGATCCATTAAAAGTCAAATTAGAAGAATAAATCGGCAAGACCAACTCGTCTAAGGCATCTGTTTCCATCGAAATTCACACTAGCTGGCTGCTTTTTTAAACTAAAAAATGTAATAAGAATATAACAGACAAGATTTTTCAGCAGCAATGAAACAAACCTTTCAAAAACTTAGACTGGAGCAGAGAAAAGGCGATAAATGCTGGTTTTTTGCCAAATGAAGGAGACTTGCAGACAGCTAAAACACTTTAATTATTTCCTTTTATCCTCCTTATTTTTTATGCAAAGGTATAGAAGCGAAAAAGAGTCACGGAATGAATATTTTGTCTCGGGGGTAAGAGGCAAAAAAGTACAAAGAGGGCAAAAAGAAAACATGCATACTAATAAATCCACAAATTTAATTAAGGACAAGACAACTTCTGGATTATGTCTCAAATAATCCTTCTAGGGAAGTTTTCACTTAGCTGCTCTTATTTGGACCAAGTTTTTTTGTGTTTTTAGAAATGGTGTTTGTTTAGTTAGTGTTTTATAAAAAGGCAGTTTTGCGTGCGAATGTTAGATTTGATATTGCATAACCAGAAATACAACGTTAATGAGCATACAAATTGGTAATGCTTTAGAAGCAGTGATAAAGAAGGCAGGCTTGTCAAAGTGTATACTTTGAACAGTATGTTTTTGGATAAAAAATTTTGAATCAAAGACTCCATTTCATTAGAACTCGAGACATAGTAAAAAAAATTGAAAAAGACAGTTGGCTAAAAAAATACATCTATACCGCTTTTGAAGGAAAAGTGTCATTTTATCTAGGGCTCATTGACATTTGAAAGAAAAAAAGATTTTTTAAACAAATTTAAGGATTTGGCCTTTTAAAAAGAGCATTTATTATCCCTGGCTTTATCTATAGACGAAAGTACAGTCGACTCACGCTATAAGATACCACCACGGGACCGAGCTCAGGGGTATCTTATAGCGAAGGTATCTTATACTAGGAAGAAATATCCAAAGCTGCCACACGTGTATCTTATAACGAGAGTCAATTGTATTATGGCTGTAACTAATTTACCCGCCAAATTACTGATTTACCCCGCCAAATTATTTTTTTACCCCGCCAAATTTGAATTTTGAGCAAAATACTCGTTTACCCCGCCAAAATTACTGATTTACCCCGCCAAATTTGAATTTACCCCGCCAAATTTGAATTTTCGGTGAAATACTGCAGTAAATTTTGCGGGAATTCAGATTTTATAGTCAAAAATGACTTGGATCGCTCAAAATCACCCCCGAGTGGCCAGAAGCCCCTGAAAGTTGGTTTTTTGGGGTTTACTAGAGGGGGGGTAAACTTTTTGCAAAAAATCGATTGAGCGGATCAGATTTCGGGTCCGATGGGCTTAATTGCTCAGAATTCCACCCTTAACCATTCTCAACTATCTAAAACCAACCTAAGCACTGATTTAGGGTAGTTAGATACTGGTCTGGAGCAGTTTGGGATGGTTTAGGGTGGTTTTAGAGGGTTGAGAATGGTTAAGGGTGGAATCCTGAGCGATTGAGCCCATCGGACCCGAAATCTGATCCGCTCAATCGATTTTTTGCAAAAAGTTTACCCCCCTTTAGTAAACCCCCAAAAAACCAACTTTCAGGGGCTTCTGGCCACTCGGGGGTGGGATTTGAGCGATCCAAGTCATTTTGACTATAAAATCTGAATTCCCGCAAAATTTACTGCAGTATTTCACCGAAAATTCAAATTTGGCGGGGTAAATTCAAATTTGGCGGGTAAATCAGTAATTTGGCGGGGTAAACGAGTATTTTGCTCAAAATTCAAATTTGGCGGGTAAAAAAATAATTTGGCGGGGTAAATCAGTAATTTGGCGGGGTAAAACAATTTGAGCCATTGTATTATTAAGTGAGCTTTTCATTTAAACCTAAGAAAAAACTTAACACATGAGTAAAAACCCAACTCGCGCCGATTGTGATTCACGTTTTCCAGATTCTATCTTAATTCTTCACCGTTTTTATTTCGGCTTGTGCTAAGGCGCAGGATTGGCCACCGTACATTAAAATAGACTTAAACATGTTTTTCGTTTTGCTCCGTATTACAATGTATTAATAAGAGGGTGAAGTGATTGGCTCAGCTTATCGAAAGACCGTTATATAGTAGAGCAACTCTGATGATGGTGAAGAATGTCCAGCTGCTCTCATTCCACAAACCACAAGCAGCTACCAGCCTTATACTTAAGGGCACCTAAGCTACTCTTTCTACTCAGTACCAGTTATAATCGGCGAAAATCGGGAAGTGCGAGTTGGGACCAAAGATAGTCAGCACAGCTGCTATTTCCATTGCTTTTTCTTAAAAATCTGATGCTAAAGTGAAGAAAAAAGAAAAAAGTGCAATGGTATCTTATAGCGAGAGGTATCTTATAGCGAGAGTCGACTGTATTTAAAAAACCTTTTTTAGCCTTTCTTTAAACTTTCTTTAGCCTTACCTAGACATTAAATTTTTATTCGAAGGGTTAAATCAAAATGCAAAAATTAAGATTGACGGAGACGAGTTTTTTAGTTTATTCTAAAATTTTATAATTATTTGCAATGTGAATTGAAAAAGACAATATTTTTTACGCTTTTAGGCAAAAAAAAATTTGTTATAAATGCGCTGATAGACCGAATTTTCAACAGTGACAAAATTGGCTAAAGTACACTATACCGCGTAACCCAAAATGCTCAAAATCGACTTTTTTCGACCTACACCGTTTTTTCAAATTTTGGAGACCATTTTACCTACACCGTTTTGAAAAAAATTTTGACGGGGGGGGCACCGATAAGGAGAAATCTGACAGGGGGGGGGGGGGCACGTGGGCCCCTGCCGCTTTGTGCCGAGTTTTCTGTTGCCGAGTTTACCCGACACCAACAAAACGTATTCAGAACAAAAAGTTGGGCTCTACATGTATATGTGTTCCGTAGGGCTCGTAACTCAAAATTTCGAAAAAAGGACATTTGGGTGAAAAAAGGACATTTTAAGTCAAAAAGTGCGTCAAAAAGTGCCATTTTTCCGGTGCTTATTGCCATTTTGAAGCGAAAAAATTTTTTGACTAAAAACTTCAAAAATAAAAAAGATTTGGAATTCTAAAAATAACAATTTTTTTCTAAAAAGACACATACGAGCCCTGGTGTCCCACCCCTCCTTGGCTCCCCTGTGTTTTTTTGCAATTTTTTTTCTAATTTAATAATTCTCAAAAAGTCTTCCATTTCAATAAACTTTTGTTATCGGATATCTGCTCAAACGCCAAGATGTTATTTTCAGCTTCATATTGGTGGGACTGAGAATTTTTTCGATCTGCAAAAATACATATTTCCGTTGGAGCGATCTTGAAAAGATCACAAATAAGACAAAAAACATGAGAATATACCAAAATAGACAAAAAATAGAAAAAATATGCAAAAAAATGAGGAGACCAAGAAAAATTAGAAACAACTACAACATATGAGGCACATATTTTTTCATCGGGGAAAGTTAGAACAAATAAGATATTCTAATTTTTTTATTTCAAAATTTTATGTCTAAAATTGTATCTTTTCTGCAGTCCAACAGCTTCAAATATACCACTAAACTGCAATTATGAACAAACAATTTCTAATTAGTTCTAAATTTCCACTTCTAACGCTCCTAGACTATACACTCATAGCGAAATATCCAAAATAAAAAAATGACGTAGAGAATGGAAGCACTCGAATATAGCAAAAACCAAAAAATGGTTGCCTAGCTTTTCCAAAAAATGTGTTGAAACGTATTTTAAAGGGTAAAGGAACAATGGATGGATAGTGGCCAAACCAATTGATCTTTTAGCTACCAGCTAATATACTCACCCACTGAACACAAATTTAAATATACTAAAAGAAAAGAAAAGCCCCAGCTTCTTAGCAAAACTTATTTTCTCTTTGGCTGCAGTTTAATTAGCTAGGCAATGCCACTAAATTATATTCTTTTCCTTCTGCCCATGTTCAGATGAGCCAATTTTCTGGCTGCAGAATACAAAGCAAAAAAATAAAGTATGTGAATCATTTTGTTGACAGCTGGGTAGATGGAGTTTTGAGAATATGTTTTCTACTACAGATACAAACCTTGGAAAATGCCAGTTTTAATTAATAATTAGAGAGCAACTTGGATTTTTGTAAAACTTTTGTGGTTTAGTCAATAACTAAAATGCTTCAAGATTGATGGAGATGTTAATTAAGCATGCCCGAATGCCCGAATATAAAGTGTTTTGCCATGGGACACAGACATTTTGAACACGACTTCCATACACCATTATCTCCAAGCTTTTGTAAAACAGTCGGTACAGTGGGACATCTATGTTGCATGCCACAAGGAACCGGCCCTGGCCGCTCAATGCGATACAGTGAACATTTCTAAACAGTTTCTGATTACAAAAAAATTAAACTTTTCTTAAATTTTTTGACTCTAACTTATTAAAGGTAGCTGGTCTTTTCAAGGCGTTTGGTGTCTTTTAGGCTTAGGCAGGGTAGGGCAGCATATGTCAAGACGAATTGAAGCATGTTTTTCTTACTTTTTTACTTCAGAAACATGTTTCAGTCCGTCCTAACATACGCCTAAGTCTAAACATATATGAGTTAAATTACCGAAAATAACTCTAAAATGCCCTTAGAAGACCATCTATTTTTGAAGAGTTAGAGTGAAACATTTTTTAAAAAAGTGCAATTTTCGTAATCAGAATCAGTAATCCTTTTCAGAAATGTTTCTTGTATCGTATTGAGCAAAAAATAGTACAAGACGTGATTTTAGGTCTTTTTTAGAAAAATAGGGTGGGGGTAGGTGGAACGAACTAAATAAGTGCCAAACAGTCTGCGCGAAAGCCCGGGAAATAAAAAAAACACGAATTTTTCGTGCTGACTAAAAAAATTGCATACCGTAAATGTTCCAAGAGAGTCCCCCTCATTAATAGAGCCATTCTCTTGACTTTGAAGGTCTGTATATCGGAGCAAAGTCAACATTTTGCAACTCTGTTTATGGAGTTTTCTTAACTTCCACGAGCTCTACCGATTCCGCTTTTTAGATTCTGATTGAGCTCCCAAAAATCTCGAGATCTATTTGTATTTACGGTAATTCCGGTCGGACAATTATAAGAAAAGTTGCTTAAAATCGTAGCTGTAAATTGACATATAACTTGTTCACCGTATTTTATCTAATAGCTCTCCCTCTCAACTTTGAAATCCTATTTCTCAGCCCAGAGCAATATATTTTACATCGTTGTTTATTGCGCTTTCTTAGCTTCCACGAACTCTAACGATTCCGCTTTTTTGGTTCTGGCTGAGCACCCAAAAATCTCGAGATCGACCACGAATTTTTCTGATTTTCGACGAGTTGGAAAAATAACTCACCCGGGCCAGCTATTAGAGAAAACACGGTATGTAATTTTTTTTCTAAACGGATACTCTAGCAAGCCAAAATTAGCGCCTAGGGTCAACAGCACTAAGGAATGGTATGAAAAGTTCAAGCGGGCTATTAAACAAGAAGAGTGTCGGATTTTTCGTTTTTTTCGTTCCATTTCATCTAAATTCCAAAAAAAACCGCCTCATGGAAACTCTAATTTATTGGTTACCGTATTTTCTCTAATTATAGACCCGGGTCTATAATTTTTCAACCCCCCAAAATTAGGAAAATTTTGAGGTCGATCTCGAAATTTTCGGATACCAAACCAAAATCTGAAAAATGGGATCGGCAGAGGTTGTGGGAGCTGAGAAAATGAATAAAATATATTTGTAAAACGTTTACCCTACGCCGAGATACAGACCCTCAAAGTTGAGGGGTGTGTATGATTAGAAACGGTCTATAATTAGAGAAAATACGGTGTATCAAAAAAAATTATATAGATTATAGAATTTATAGAAAACTAAAAACTTTTGTTTCAAAGACATTAAAACACAAACAAGACAAATAAATTTGCTGAGGTACAAACTGTAAATTTATATATTTTTCCCTATTTTCATAACAAACTACAAAGTGGGGCTTTATTGCAAAACAAAGCAAACTTATCCCAGCCCGTCAACACTAGTAATAGTGGTTAGGTTTGCTTTGGCATAGCCAATCCAAAATAAATAAAAGCTAGTAAATCTCTCTTTGCTTCACACACACACTAAAACCTTTTCAAGCCTAAGCCAATGGACAAAAAGGGGTTTTCCGGCTGCCGATCGCTTGGGTGGTAAAACAAAGGAGTGTCCAATAAACAAGAGTAGCATATGCTTAAAGGCATGTATTTGTTTTAGTCTAGTGAATGACTGCCAATTCACTTCCTTGGCATAATCAGATTATTTATAGGCGATCTATGTTTTAATAATCACCATCATTATTAGAAAGAAAACTAATTTCTTCTTTTGAATAAAAGCGAAATTAGTAAAAGACTCAAAAAGAATCGCAGCATCAAAACTTAAATTTCACCGGCAAATTTTATATTAGTAGGTGGTAGGCGGATTTGGCGGAGGAATAGTTGACGGCGGAAATTTTGGCGGCAGAAAATTTGGCGTAATTTTAGAAGAGCCATAGGGTATGTTTGCTTAGCAATTTCAAATTTCTGACACCGGATTCGTGTCCAGCATGGACACTTAGCTTATAAAAGTGCTCTTCAATCTGAGAAAGCACTCATATTTTGAGTTCCACACAAGACAACAAAAGTTTAAACTGAATTTTTTCTTCTCAGATTTTTTTTTAAAAAAAAATTCAGTTTAAACTTTTGTTGTCTTGTGTGGAACTCAAAATATGAGTGCTTTCTCAGATTGAAGAGCACTTTTATAATCTAAGTGTCCATGCTGGACACGAATCCGGTGTCAGAAATTTGAAATTGCTAAGCAAACATACCCTATGGCTCTTCTAAAATTACGCCGATTTTCCGCCGCCAAATTTTCTGCCGCCAAATTTTCCGCCGCCAAGATTTCAGCCGTCAACTATTCCTCCGTCAAATCCGTCTACCACCATATTAGTATTTTAATTTTTGGGCACTGACAGCTAATAGACACACCAAGCTACAACCAAAAAAATGTTGCTATGAAAAAAAAGAGCAACCCTGTTTCTTGCCGTAAAAATACTTCTTTTGTCGCAAACATTTTGGCGTAGGAATAATTGTATTGCCGTGAAAATACTTTTCCTGCTGCAACGCCAATTTTTTTTGCCGTGAAAGGCCGTTAGAAAAGATTTGCGGTAGATAAAGGTTTTACGGCAAAAGAAATTTTCCGCGGCAGAAAAAGTATTTTCACGGCTAGAAAAAAGTTTTCCCAAAATGAAACAACAAGATTTTTTTGAAAAATGAGTAAAAATAGTTTGGCAGGGATGACCAAGCTGATTTTGCAGAATTAAAAAAACACCGAGGATTAAGTAAAAATTTTTAAAAGGTCGCAAGGCGCGTTATATTAATGCGTATTTCCAACTGAAAAGCTCGTAGATTATAAAATATATATGGATGTTTTTAAAAAAAGTAAAACTTTTAGATGAGCAAGTGATTCGTGAAAATCTATTTCCTGTTCCAAATCTCATAGTGTTCTTCAAAATAATCTAAATCCCTGCACACTTTTTCAAATTCCACATCTTTTGTTTCATTTTCAGTGCAGCGCATCCAAAAAATCTCTAATAAAATAGAGAACACACCAAATATGGCAATAAAACAAAAAGAACAATGTGCTTTGAGGTCTCCACCCTCTTCACCTCCAAGTGGACTTATTGTCCCTGGTTTTTTTAATGGCAAAACTGTGTCTAGAATGTGGGATTTTGTGTGAACTTGGATTTTGAAGGACATGAGCAATAATTCGGCTGAATAGCTCTTGTAAATTTTAGCACCCGTGCCCTTTTGGAATATTATTTTTGGAAGCCACTAAAGCAGAAACAAGATCTGGCACAACTAATTTTAATTTTTAGACTTGTAGAAAACTTTAAATTTTCGAAATATAAAAGGGGTGTTTTATAATTGCTCAAATTGTTCACCCCTCCAAACTATTCTTTTACCCCTCTAAATCATTCATTTATCCCCAAATAAAATGTAAAAATGAGTATTCTCGGTGTTCTTATGTCGTAAAATTTTTTTCTTTTGATCATCATGTAGCCCTGAATCTCTTGTTTCTGATAAGCTATCAATTGACACCTTGTTGTTGAAAAAAATTTGAGAAATACCCGTTTTTATGAAACAACTCTTATTTCATAAAAATGGGTATTTCTAAAAAAAGATTAACAACAAGGGATCAGTTATTGGCTTATAAAAAACTAGAGATTCAGGGCTACATGATGATCAAAAGAAAAAATTTTTACGACATAAGAACACCGAGAATACTCATTTTTACGATTTGGGGGGATGAATGAATGATTGGCGGGGTAAAAGAATAATTTGGAGGGGGAAGTACTTACAGCCGTTTTATAACCTCCCCACTTTGTTTTTGCCATAACTTTTAAATTACTGTTTGAAGCTGGAAGAAACAAAAAAGTTTAGATTAGTCTGAGAAGAAAACTAAAAAATTATGATTAGACTACCAACTTTCTACATCCGACTTCGACAGTCGGATTCATACCTGCAATCTTAGTGCACCATTGGTCTAGCTGACATCTGACAAGGGATCAGTGAAATGTTAACGCCTAAAATTATTATGCACTTTTACCATTTTTATGTTTTTTAATGCGCTGAATACTAAAATCATGCGTATATCCATCCCTGGCATCGACTACAGAAATTCAAATTTTCGCATGCCTTGCTCCACCGAGTAGATTTTCTTAGCTATTTGGAATCTTAAGAAAATCAGCTTGAACGACCGAAAATCCGCATGACTTTCGTGTTCAGCGCATCGGAAAACACGGAAAAATGCTAAAAGTGCATAAGAATTTCAGAGATATTCTAAATACTATACCAGAATTACAAAACAGCTTCCGAAAAAACTGAAACATATAGAAAAAACTACAGATAACAATTTACACGCGAAAAAAATTGTCATATGTTTTTTTGAAGCCTCGATTTTCAATGCATTTTTAAACCAGGTATGAGATTTGCATCCTATTTATAATAAAAATATGTGGTACTTTATAGTACCACACCCCCTACTCGGATTTTTTGAAAAGTGACCCAAAATCACCCCCCGAACTCATTTTTTCTCCACAACAACATAAGAGAAGCATTTCTAAACACTTTTTGAATAAAAAATTTTGAAATTTATCAAAAAATGCCACTAACCTCTTGGGGGTAGATGGTCTTTTTAGGGCATTTTTGACCAAATTTAAATTTTTTCAAGCAAAATTTAGGTAAAAATGCTAGATTTTGAACAGGTTTTTACTTTCTGGGGCCTACCGCATAAATAAACTCAGGTATGCATATGTTTTTATGCATCCAGAGTCACTTTCGAGTGATTGTGTATAAGGTATGTGGCTGTGCGCATCTCAACTCCAAGCCTCAAGCCCCCGAAGGGGGCGCAGGGGGCTTGAGAGTTGGAGATGCGCGCACACACTTACCTTCGACATAATTCCGAGCAAACTCTTGATCAAAAATGCATTTAAAGAGTCTTTTTGCCCAGCTTCAGCAAGAAAAATGAGATAAATCACCCAAAATGACCCTAAAATACCCGAAAAAGACCATCTACCCTTAAGAGGCGGGTGGCAAATTCTTTTTGATAAATTTCAACTTTTTTAATTGAGAAAGTGTTAGAAATGCTTCTCGTATCTTGTTGTGCAGAAAAAATGAGTTCGGGGGGTGATTTTGGGTCACTTTTCAAAAAATCCGAGTATGGAGGGGGGGGGGGACTATAAAAGTACCATATGTTATTTTAGGAGGAAAAGTATCCTAAAAGTGCTATTTAACAAATATCTTAAATGAGGATTTTCCTCCTATTTTAGGATACTCCTAATATATTCGAGTATCCTATCAAGCTATTTCGTATTTTCGATGGGGTTTTGGTCAATTTTTTGCAAACTTATTAATCTCACATCGAATTCGTGTTCAAAAGGTCGATTTGCTTGTAAAACTGTAAATTTCCAATTCCGATCGAGACAAAAAATATTCAAATTGAAATTTTCAATTTTCTGAAATTTTAATTTTACACTGAGTTTTGAATTATAAGAGAGTTTTTACATGCAAATCGACTATGCTGAACCCGAATCGGTCAAATAAAACCTGTCTACAATCGCGAAACCAGAAGTTTGAGAGCTGAAACTCGGTTTGATTATCCTGCATTTGTAGACAGGTTTTTTGACGAATTCGGGTTCAGCATAGTCGATTTGCATATAAAAGCGCTCTTATAATTTAAAAGTCAGGGTAAGATTTTAAATTACCAAAAGATTGAAAATTTTAATTTGATTATTTTTTGTTTCGAGCGGAATTGGAATTCTGAGTTCAACGAAAAAAGCAGTTTTACAAGTAAATCGACCAAGCTACACACAAATTCGATGTCAGATTTACAAGTTTGCAGATAAATGACAAAAAAAGTCGTTAAAAAGTACAAAGTTTCTTAATAGGATAGTCGAATTTATTACGAGTCTCCTAAATAGGAGGAAAAATCCTCATTTAGAATACCTCCTAAAATAGGATATTTTAGGATACTTTTCCTCCTAAAATATCCTAATTAGGACGCAAAACTCATCCCTGTTTTGAACAAACTTATCAACTATTTTGTGGTGGGTTTAAATTGAAATTACAAGAAACCCAAGAAATAAGGATCAATAAAATGTCTAATTTCAAGCAAAAAATTGAGTTGGTCTTGCAATAGAACAAACAAGCCATCAGAAGCTGATTTGATGTTGGCTGAGGTGTGTTCCAGCCACACATTTTATGATGCTTTTTCTTTTACTTAGGTGCTGCTGCCAACTAGTCAACAGCTCAAATTACGTCCTCTGCTGCTTAACCAGGTCTATTGTTCTAGTGCTGCTGCTGGCGTAGTACATCTCCACTATTTTCAAGTCAAAATTAAAAATGTTTTTTTAGCTCAATACAGTCAAACCTCGTAATTAGAGGTGTGCCTTCGGTCTCGGGAGAGATTTCAGGATCGGATTAAGTAGGGTTCTCATCTCAAAATTTTGAAAATAGACATTTGGATAAAAAAAAGAACATTTTCACCATTATTGAAGAAAAAGGGTCATTTTATCCCGTGCTTATTGCTATTTTGGAGCGAAAAAAAAGATTTTGACTAAAAACTTTTAAAATAAAAAATATTTTGGGTCCCGAAAAAAGGATAAATCTTTTTTAAAAGAACGGATGTGAATCCTGGGATTAAGGCTTAAAAAATTGGGGACCGGGATCACTCAAATAAATTTTGATCGGGATCCCGATCAAAATTTCGTGATTTGCCATTTAAGCTTAGCAATCTAGCTATCTAATCTAAGGTTCATAATTCGGCTGGTTTTTCAAAATTTTGCGTTGAAAAAACCGCTTATTTTATTTCCGTGTTGTAGTTCAAGCTTTTACCTGCCGTTTGAGCACGAAATGCCAACAAAAGGTTTGGTCACCAAAAAATCCAGGCTTAGGAGTTAAAACTTGGTGTTTTTAGAAGCCAAAGAAGTTTTGGCTTCTAAGCCTAGAATTTTTTGTGAGCAAACCTATTCTAGGCATTTTTGTGCTTAAGCGGTAGCTTTATGCGTGAACTACAACAATAGTAAGAAGTCATTGGCGTAAGTGAAAAATTGTTTAAAAAAATATGCCTGCTTTTGGCTCTTGGCTCCTGATTTTTTTTCTCTCAAAAAGCTTTTATATCTTGTCGTCAAACTCACCAAAAACAATTCGAACATTTTCAACTTGTGAAAAAATTCCTCAGATACAACCCTGTCCCAAAACAGTTGAAAAATGTTCCCAAAAAGAGTTAAAAAAATTCTTTCGGAGTGAGCAAGAGTCGAAAATGGGCTGCCCAGCACTGGATTCGGGATCGGGATTCAACACCGAAATCTTGGGGATCGGGATCCCAATCCCGTGCACACCTTAACTCGTAATAGTTACAACCTGTATAAAAAAGTGTGCCACTATATAGTTACATAAAAGGGGTGTTTTATAATCTGCCCACTTTGTTTTTGCCATAACTTTTTGAATTGCCGTTTAATCGGCCATATTTTGTCGGCTAGATTGTTTTTAGAATGTCAATTTTTAAACCCTCTAATTCTCAGTATGCCTGAAACTATCCAGTAGAGTTTGATATTTTGCTAGAAAGCAGAAATTCAGGGCTAATTGCTAGTGCAATAAATTTAAAAACCTACAATAAAAATCCGAAGAAAAATGTCAAACAAAAATTTATTGGTGAAATTTAGTAATTTACTTGTAACATTTGGATTTTAAAGAGAGCGCACCACAGTTACCACCTTATTTATTATACGTGACATCAATATTTTTACTATGCGATCATTTGCTAACTACAAAAAGGAGTATTTCGTAAGAGACGGCAAGGGTGAATGATTCATTCACCGTCATTTGCTCAAAACCAATAAAATTGTGCTTATCACATATTTTCTCTTTTTTAAACGGACGACCTGCGACTCGCTACAAATTGTGACTCGCTACTGCGACTCGCTACAATTGCGACTCGCTACGGATTGAATTTTCTATTGTTATGTGGGTACAGATTGTTGTACCAGACCAATTGTTGCCGCTTCGCGGCAAGACCAGCACACTCCACATTGCAAGGGATAGGGGAACATATAGTACATGTTTTTGGGTGAAATGGACAAAAAAGTTAAAGTGTAGCGAGTCGCAAAAAGTGAAGCGAGTCACAATTGTAGCGAGTCGAAGTTTTACCTTTTAAACATCTATTTCTTAACCACGAAAATTCGCATTTTTTCCAATTCCAGCTTAATGTGGCTATTTAGAAAAAAATTGTCAATTATTATATTAGTTGTAGTAGCTGTGTTTTTGCCTTCAACCCTGGCCAATGACTGGTTCAGTGGAGACTCGCATGGTCCTCCATTAATATTTTTGATCTTTTGGAAGTGTATGTTTCATCGTGGTGTATGTCAGTTTTTCTGGATTTTTCGGATATCTAGCTATAATGCTTTGTGCCTCCCTATGTTTCCCCGACTGGTATGAGAAATATAATGAGCGGTATAGGAGGATGGAGGCTAGAAACTGCTACCACTGTCGGCAGTCCAATTGCTGTTGTGGCCATCCCAGTGCATTTCCTACTACTTTTCCTAGCGCTAGCACTCAGAACATACTGCCAACAACACCACCACCTACATATGTGCCTTCTTCTGTGGAAGTCAAATATTAGATTCAAATGCCCTATTTCTCATTAACTCATGAACTGATTTACAGAACATAATTGTAAAAAGTTGTATACTTTGTTGAAGTTTTTCAAAACTTAATAAAAAATGGTTTTTATGTGTTATCAGAGGGCATTTTTTACAATTTTTCGGAACTAATCCAAGAAACAACAGTTGTTGACTCGAGCCCGTCTTAACGCGTGTCCTGCACCTACAGAATATTTTAGAACGAACTGAGGCTAAAGTGCACAATGTGACCTTCTCCCGGAATCACGTTTAAGCCGCTCCTAAGGCAATAAAACATGCTTAGAACGACAGAAAACATGTTTTCAGGATTGGGAAAGCACTTTTTGGAAAAAAAATTTTTTGACCACAGGGGGTATCATGGATTTTTTGGTCAAAATTTGAAAACTTTGAATTGGCGCCTTTTGAATTTTGAAGGGATTAAGGGCTGTATAGGGAGGGGAAGGAAATGTGAAAAATCGTACGAACTTATACAAACTTATGGAGGTGGGCCTGTATTCAGGGTAGACTATACTGACAACTTGAACGACTCGTAAGTTAAAAAAGGAATATTTCGAAATGGCTCACAAAGGTGAATCATTCCCCGTCAGTTGCTCAAAAACAAATAAAATTGTGCTTATCACATATTTCCTTTTTTAAGATCTATTTCTTGAGCTCAAAAATTATTAATAAATCACCCATTTTAGGTTGATCATGGTAATTTCAATAACCTTTGTCCTTTGTAACTCTGATTTATATTTTGTCATTTACTTGTGACATTTTGTGTTTTTTCTGTTTTCAACTCTTTGTATTTTCAACTCCGAGAGCTGCAAAAGAATGAAGGGTCTACAAATAAGTATTTTCTTAAAAATGATCATTTATATAAATATGTGTGTGGAATGCATAAACATGAGTAGTAGTAACCTTGTATTTAATTTTAAAAAAATCGGTAAATGTATATTTCTAAATCTGAGGTTCTTTGTGAGGTTGTGCGAAGGCAGAATGAGCAGTATAATGGGTTTTAAAAAGCTGGTTCATCGTATCGGACCAGGTTGCGTTGATCGACAGCACCACCACCTAAATTGACACATCAAAAATGTTCAGGCAAATCATGATTTTTTTTAATTTGAAAAAGTATAAATTTTTTTGTGCTTGGAAATTGTTTTGAATAAAAAATAAAATTAAATAAAAATTTCAAGTAAACTATATACCATTGTACTGTTTTTGTAGCCAGCATTATCGCCTCGAGGAGCACCTCCACGATATCCGCCGCCACCTTCATTGTTTGAAGAACCACCAGAGGAGAAGCTGCCACCGTTCTGACCACCGCCATAACCACCTGCATGTTGAGATTAGTTTTGAGACTAGTGTTTAAACCTAGGCCATACCTCGTGGATTGCCACCTCTATTATTGGCTCCTCCTCGTCCAGAGAATCCAGAGCTGGCAAAATTGGAGGGATCTGTCTTGCCAAAATTGCCAACATTGCTGTTGTATTTGAATTGACCATCTCCATCTGCAAAAAAAGTAAATAATTTTCAGTAAATTGTAAGATGCCCATTTTTAGATAGGAAAACCGAAGCTGTGGTTTTCTTGGCGACAACTGACGACTTCGGCTAAGCTTTAACTCAGCCATTACGCAGGCTGTGGTGTGCGGTTAGCAAAAATTGGTAACACTTTACTTGGCCCCCCCACGGCTGACCCACTTTCGAGGTGAATTTTTAAAAACCGATTGCATATTCGTGTTTCTCGACCCGGATTTTTACGAGAAATGATCATCAGATTCTGTGAAAGTGAAAAAAAATTTTTTGGGATTTGCCTGGTCCCCCAAGTAAATTTGAAAAATTTGAAAAAAAAATTTTTTAAATTGGCGCCTTTTTAATTTAAAAGGGATTAAGAGCTGTTTTGGGAGGAGGAATAAAGGGCCACTTTTATGGCAGAACGTTAGAAAAGTAAATATATGTATTTTCGACTGTCTCACCGTGCTTTCAACTGGGCCGTGGCAAAAAGAGACTCTATATGCATTTATGATCAGACTCTTTCTCGGAATCAGGTCTAAGGTATGTGAGTGCGCGCATCTATAACTCTCAAGCCCCTGCGCCCCCTTCGGGGCGCAGGGGGCTTGAGGGCTTGGAGTTGAGATGCGCACCCACATACCTTAGACACAAATCACTCGAAAGTGACTCTGGATGCATGAAAAAGCATGCATACCAGAGTTTATTTATGCGGTTAGCCCCAGTATTCAAAACTATGTTCAACATCTTCTTGTTAGGCCTTGTTGATTAGTGGCCCCTTTTATCCCTTCCCCTCCCAATACAGCCCTTAATCCCTTTAAAATTCAAGGCGCCATTTAAAAATATTTTTTTTCAAATTTTCTAAATTTTACTTGGACCAAGCAAATCCCAAAAAAATTTTTTCACTTTCACAGAATCTGATGATCATTTCCCGTAAAATCGGGTCGAGAAACACGAATATGCAACGGTTTGCAAAAATTCACCTCGAATGGGTCAGCCGTGGGGGGGCCAAGTAAAGTCTAGCCAAAAAATTTTGTCTCGCTGGAAGCAATTTTTGCAGAATTGGACGATTTGCATATTTGATTTTTTAGTGCAAAATGAAAATTTTGACGAATACAGTCAAGTTCAGATATACGACACCCCCTCGATATCGCTCCCACTGTCGGACACCTTTTACCTCTATTTTAAAGTTTTTTGCCAATTGTCTTTGGCTATTCTAGTCTTGAATGTCACAGGATTTCGATTTTGGTCGTTCTGCAAATGACCACAGTTTCAATAATTACCCGCGGTTCCCCATATGATAGAGTCTCAATGATGGATCATTACATTGGTAACCGCGGGTATTATTAGCAAAACTGTGGTCATTTGCAGAAACGACCCGTAAAATCGAAATCCTTACGATATTTAAGACTAGAATAGCCAAAGACAATGGCAAAAGACTTCAAAAATAGAGGAAAAAGGTGTCGACCAGTGGAACGAACTCGAGGGGTGTCGTTATATCGGAATTTTTACAACAATTTGTGAATTGCATAACACCTCGAAATGAAATTTTCTGATTATGGAAATAGCAAGGTTTTTGGCTATGTTGCCGATGAAATGGCCTTGTATGAAACCAGCATTAGAAGGAGTTAAGTGCTGGATCGGAGGGTTACATGACACCAGTGACCCCTTTTCTATTTATGCTGATAAAAACCCACTATTGAAAACCTACTGTTATTGTAGCCACCCTGTAAGTGGTCTTCAGATGGCCGGAAGTTCTGACCTCCTACTCTTCCTCCATTGCCATTGTTGCCGTTAGAAAAGCCACCATTGGAAAATCCACCGGATGCGAAGGAGGTGGCAGAAGCACCAGATCCGTTATTTGGCTTGGCTAAAATTGTAGATTTTTTAATAAAAACAAATATAAAATATCCAAATCATCACCTTGAGATCCAAACTCCAGGAAGCAAAACCACCTGAAGAAAATCCTCCAGCATTGACACCCCGTTGTTGCTTGCCTCCTGAATCCATGCCTTCGTCACTGGATCGCTCTGCAACATGTAGTTGGCAAAAAATTAGGTATTTTCACGTAAAGTTAGGCGTGGGATAATCATCGTGATAATTTTTTTGGTAATATTCAGAAATCCCAAAAAGTGGTGATATTCTTATTCGATAAATGCGAGGTCTCTACCTTTTACTAGCCATGATTCTTATAGTCAAAAAATCCTTATAGCCAAAACGGTTATGTCTCTCATTTTTTTGTGATAGTAACAAAACAAATCCATAGATCTAACTGGTTATTTGAGTAACAGTGAAAGCCAGAGCAATTTTTTTAAGCAAATAAACATGTAGCTACCACTAAAAAAGGACAAAGCTTTTTTCCGCTACCAAAAAGACTTTTTTATGCTGCAAATATTGTTGCTGCAAATAGACTTTTTCTTGCAAAAAATATTTTTGCAGCAAAAAAGTCGATTTGCAGCAAGAAGAAGTCTATTTGCAGCAACAATATTTGCAGCAGAAAAAAGTCTTTTTGGTAGCAGAAAAAGCTCTGTCCAAAAAAAGGTATAACTGTTTGGGCTATAATGATTTTCGGCTATAACAATTTAGGCTAGAACAAGAGAAAAAATCACCGATTTTTGACTAGAGATGATATTATCTGGTGATTTTCGAGAATATTCCCTTCACCTAACCTATGTTAAATACTAGAGTCGTGAAAATGCTCGAGCAGATTGATTTCGAGCATATGCTCCAGCATTTGCCTTTTTTCGAGCATTTTCGAGCATATGCTCGACATATTCTAACCGTTAACTGTGGCCGTACAATTAACCGAATAGTTAAGCTGGGCTCTATTTCGAAGGTTGCTCGAAATTCACCAATCTGCTCGAGCATACCGTATTTCCTCTAATAATAACCACCGGTGGGTTTATTTTCAAAACCCCTTTAAGAGGGTGGGTTTATTAGAGTCATTTTGAGATTTTCGTGGCTCAATCAAAGTCCAAAAGTGGAATCGGTAGAGCCACGGGGACTAAGTAAACGCAAAAAAACAGCTTTGAAAATGTTCGCTCTGTTCCGAGATACAGACCCTGGAAGTTGAGGAGGTGGGTTTATTAGAGCGGGTGGTTATATTAGAGAAAATACGGTATGCTCGTTCACAACCTATTAAATACCATACTTTTTAAATTTAAGCTCTCTCCTCGCAACTCAAAATCGTGTTTTGGCATTGTGTTTTTGACCCATTTTTTGCAAAATTTTCTCAGGAAACTTTTTTTGTTTTTTTTTATCTCACTGGCTAAAAGGTGGGCAGTAACTTGCTTGAAATCTTTACGATTGGGTCAATAACCTAATGTCACGAAAACGATTTCTACTCGGGAAAGCTGCTCAAATTGTAGAAACACGGTAAACTTACTTTTAGGATGGTCTCCGTTGCTGAATCCAGCAGGTTCCCCTCTCCACGGTTGTTGGCCCCGAATCCATTGTTTTTGAAGCCGCCACCACCGCCATTGGTGTTAGGCTGATAAGCACCACCTCCATTTGAATTTCCACCGTTGTTAGATGAAAAACCGACAGCGGCGAAGTCACCACCGTTGGATGTCCCTCGGTTGCCGGCAAATCCACCAGAAGAGAATCCATCACTACCTCCTCTACCGTTGGAATTTGCTCCATTGTTGGCAAAGCCGCCTGTGGAAAATCCGCCACCGTTGCTATCTGCACCACCACGGTTACCAGCTGTAATGATGCAATGTGGACTTGATTCCAAATGTGTACAATACGCAGGAAAAAAGATAATTTTCAAATAAAAATACCCAGCTTGACAAACACTTTTTTGATTTTCTTGGTGGAGCACAATTCGAATCGTTTTTATTTTAGAACAGTTTTTTTTATCAGCTTTCTTAATTAATCTGGACCCCGAACAGACAAAAAAATTCAAATAAACTTAGAATTTTGGATATGTGAACAATGGATATAAATAATCCACCCATTCTATGTTAGGGCTGCTAAGTCGAAATCACCAAAATCGGCACTTTGGGTAAAAGCCAGCAAAATCGATCAGAAAGTTCTGACTGTTATATTGATTTGGCATTTTTAAAATTTAAACATAAAAACTGAGCACTTCTGGGTCAAAATCAGCAAAATGCTGATAAAATCAGCGCATTTGGCTACTGGGTGTAGGTAAACACAGCAAAGCCTAGTTAGTAATGGTGGAAACCTGTTATTTGTCCCTATTTCAAATATTTTTCTTGACTCACAGCTGTTGGACGATGCAAAACCAGAAGCACCACTATTATTACTGCGAGATGGTAGCCACCACCTCTACTGCTGCTACCATTGCTGGCAAAACCACCAGATGAAAAGCCACCACCGTTGTTGTTGCCTCCACCTCCATTAGTACTGCCACCATTGCTAGCAAAACCGCAGAAGAAAAGCCACCACCTCCATTGCTGCTTTTGTTATCAGAGAACCCCCCAGTCGAAAGCCACCACCTGTTGTTGCCTCCACCTCCATTAGTACTGCCCCATTGCTAGCAAACCCGCCAGAAGAAAAGCCACCACCTCCATTGCTGCTTTTGTTATTAGAGAACCCCCAGTCGAAAATCCGCCACCGTTGCTGTTGCTTCACCGCCATTAGTACTGCCACCATTGTTTGAAAAACCACCAGAAGAGAAGCCACCATTTCTGTTGCTGCCAGAATTGCTAGCAAAACCGCCAGATGAAAAGTCTCCACCGTTGTTGCGTCCACCTCGACTGCTGCCGCCATTGCTTGCAAACCGCCACCACCATTGTTGCCACTACCTCCATTGCCACTTTTGTTATTAGAGAAACCTCCAGTCGAAAATCCACCTCCATTGGCTCTGCCACCATGCTAGCAAAACCGTCTGAGGAGAACCCTCCACTATTCCCATTTCCTCTACTGGAGTAGTTGCCACCGCCGCGACTACCTCCATTGTTATCTGGAAATATGAGGATTTAAAGATATTTGGATAAATTATAAAAAAGAATTTGGCTTACATCCACCTCGATTGCCTCCCCGATAAGCACCCCGATCACCTCCACCATTGCCCGATTGCCACTGAAGCCTTGTTTTGCTGTTGGAATCCACCACCTGCCTTGCCGCCTCCAAAGCCACTGTTAGCAAATCCTCCGGTAGCGAAACCACCGTCATTGCTGTTGTGGTATTGTTAGCGAAACCAGCGCTACTGCCCTTATTGGCGAAACCAGAGCTGCTGCTATTATTGTTGGAGAAGCCAGAGCTAGTAAAACCATCTGAAATTGTAAAAGCTAGATTGGCGAAATCGGTATAAATTCTGGGTACTATTCCATGGCCACTAACGAGAATATGTTGAACATGGTTTTGAAAACTGGGGCCTACCGCATAAATAACTCTGGTATGCATGTTTTTTCCAGGCATCCAGAGTCACTTTCGAGTGGTTTGTGTCTAAGGTATGTGTGTGTATTTTTTTAAATGTCGTTTTTTTTAAATGCGCATCTCAACTCCACGCCCCCAAGCCCCCTGCGCGCCCCGAAGGGGCGCAGGGGCTTGAGAGTTAGAGATGTGCGCACTCACTTACCTCAGACATGATTCCGAGAAGCACTTTTGATCGTAAAAGCATATAGAGTCTATTTTTGCCACGGCCCGAGTTGAAAAGCATGGTAAAGCAGCTAAAAAAAGTGGCTCCTGTATTATTCCCTTCCCCTCCCTATACAGCCCTTGATCCCTTTTAAAATTACTTTCTGGTCTTTTTGCTTATAAAAAACTTGGTTTGGGGGGGAGGATTGGGGTACAATGGAATAGCGGCAAATTCTGAGCTTATCATTTAGCAGCAAACAAATATCTTACCTGAAGCTGGAGCTGCTGATGCCCCTCCTTTACTAAATCCTGCACTAGCAAAACTGCAGTTGCAAATCCAGCAGCTCCACTAGTGGCAAAGCCATCATCATCCGCATCTGCTTTCGAGCACATTCTATGGGATCCTCGTCTGGTTAGTTGGAGCTAGCGAACTCATTTTAAAAAAATTGTTGATCTACAAATGCAATTTTTTATAGAAATTGATTGCAAAAAATAATAGTAAAATATATAAATAAAATATAACGGAAAATAAATGATTTACACCTAAATACCAAAGCTACGGCATTTAACCCGGAGCAGTTCTGGTACACTTATCCCAGTCGATTCTGAGCACCCACTCCCTCAGTCTCCCAAACTGATTGTTTTTCGAAAAAAAATTGTTGCTTTTTTCTTTAGTTTTATATTCCAGAACCAAGTGGAAGAAGTATTCAAGAATTTAGCATCTATAGCCCACTCAACAATTTTCGATCTAAGTGCAATCAAATCCCAATTTAACTACTGCCCGATATAACACGAGAACGGCTGACTGTAACGACGGTTCACCCTGGTGTATTTTTTCATGGAGAACACGAATATCACAAAATGGACCTCCGAACATAATTGCAATGCCCTCAAAAAAGCGCGATTTCTCCGAAGACTCATTGGAGTCAGGTATGCGCCGCCGGCAAAAAAGACATCTGATAAGCGCCGGCGGCGAAAATTTTAATGACCCGGCGCCGTATATAAGAAAACGACACACCATTAGAAAGCGCAAAGAAAAAGCTTTCTTATCAGTATATCAAAAAATGCTGAGCTGAATAAATTCACGGCTCACCAGCCTGTATTCGTGTTTAGCATGGTCGATTGCTCATAAACTGCCCTCAAAGCTTACAACTTGCTGTGAAATTTCAAATTCCGCTCAAGACAAAAACATTTGAACTTCGAAAAATTCGAGATTTGCGGAATTTGAAATTTCACAGCAAGTTGCAAGCTTTGAGGGCAGTTTCATGAGCGAATCAACCATGCTAAACACGAATCTGGTGTCAGAAATCTGGGTTTCTTTAGCGAAATTAAGTTTTACGTGAAAATCCTTTTTGAACTTTTTGGGAGTCTTGTTAAACACTAAGAAAGCCAGTTTTATGACATTTTTTACTTTATTGAAGAATGTTCCATTTGAATTGCTCTTTCCTTCGCGCTATAGTAAAGATTTTCTTTATTAATTTTCTTAATTAATGAGAAGACACAATAGACTTTTGTCGGTGCGTAGGCGTTTCATAACTTTGTGTAATGCGGTTCAATTTTTTTCGTTTTTGCTTGTTTTGCAGTTTGTAAGACATTTATTAGTCCGGCTTACATACGCTGGGCTACCGCTAAGCCTCAGTTTAAAAAAATAAAAAGTCTGTTCTAAACTGTTCTAACAAATATTTGAATTCCTACATTACACACAGTTACAAAACGCGCCAATGCCGCTTTGTCTGACACCTAACTTTTCGCTCTTGTTTAAAATTTAAAGAAAAATTTAAGCCTAAGAAAATAACCGAAATATTTGACCGGCCAGCGAAATATTAAATTTGGAACAAGAGCAAGAAGCTAGGTGTCAAACAAAAGCTTAGAGTGTCCTCTTTCTAATTGACAAAAAATCTTGCCGAATGGATGAGAACTATAGAAAGTTAGTCCAATTTAAATAGTTCGACGAATTTTGGCCACCCTGTAGAAAACTGCCTTATCCCAATTTTCGCACATTTTGTAAGACAAGCTACTCAATCAATTCTCAGAGGTCCCGCAGATGTCACTGATTCTACCAAGCTGTTCAAGAGTAGTGCTCTCTAAGAATCACGTTGCCATCTTCCGCTAACTAATCAGGCCAAAAAAAATTATCCAAAACCTCAGAACACATCATAACTACTCCCAAATGCACATAAAAGAGCATTCCCAGATCACTTATGAAACGCTGGATCACAAGAATGCCCGAATGGCCATATGACTATTGCCACAAAAGGGGTGTGACACTTGTAGGGCCATATCAATGAACATGTGCCTAGGATGGGAAACGCCCCTTGATTGCTTTCCTGAATAGGGCGTGTGTGTTTACAACTCTTTGTGTTGATTTGCAAACCAAAGCAACGGAGTGAATACTTTCGCTGTATAAGATTTTCTGTTTTTTGCTGCAATCCGTTCACCTTTTCGAAATGAAAAAACTAGGGGCAGCATATATCATCCTTCAACAGGTATGGGTATGGTACTTTTTAAAATATTTGTACTTTTTAAGGCCCAAATATTTTTTATTTTTGAAGTTTTATGTCAAAATCTTTTTTTCTCGCTTCAAAATGGCAATAAGCACTGCATAAAACGGCACTTTTTGACGAAAAATGACCAAATGTACCTTTCTCCAAAAATTTCCGTTCCCATCCTTGTCCTTTAAAGGGCCATTGCCGTCCCCGACAACGGTTCAATTTAAAACAGGTGGCAATGGCCCTTTAAGCTATAGTTAATCAACGACCCGCAATGCTAAAAGAGATCCCATTCTGCAGGCCTCATCATGAGGCCCGGCTCCAACATTTTAGCTTAACCCTTATCGGGTAGGCGGTCTGCCAAGACCCAACGCCTCCCTGGGCTTCCTATAAATATCGGCTATTAAATCAATATATACTTATTGGTGTGGTGTTGTTGAGATGACAGCAAAGCTCAGAGAAAAATAATCATATTTGGTATGAAGGCAATTAAAGCTGATTTTAAAATGAACGGCTACTACCAAGTGTCCCAAAATACCCGACGGTTTTAAACGGCTTTTTTAAGATGATTCTTGCATCCAAAAATATTTCAATGATATCATTTTCTAGCTCTTTCCTTCCTCGAATAGTATATGAAGTTTCATTAGAATATTTTAGAAAAGCCATTATTTGGCTACAAACACATGTAAGGTCATTTTAGGATGCTGATAGGCATTTTTATCACTTTAACTGATCAAAATTTCAATTGGAAGTTCAAGGCTACAGCAAAATAAGAGCACCATGATGTAGCGCAGTTCAAGAGCTACAAAACCCACTTTACACAGTAGCTCTTAAAAAATCTGGTGTTGAGATATGGCTTTTTTGAAAAAAGCAATATCTTGAAAAATGACTAAAATTCCAAAAAATTTGGAGAAAATTTGATTTTGGTCATTTTTCATGATATTAATTTTTTCAAAAAGCCATAATTCAACACTCAGATTTTTAAAAGCTACTGTGTAAAGTGGGTTTTGTAGCTCTTGAACTGCGCTACGTCATGGTGTCTTATTTTGCTGTAGCCTTGAACTTCCAATTGAAATTTTGATCAGTTAAAGTGATAAAAATGCCTATCAACATCCTAAAATGACCTCACATGTGTTTGTAGCCAAATAATGGCTTTTCTAAAATATTCTAATGAAACTTTATATACCATTCGAGGAAGGAAAAGCTACAAAATGATATCATTGAAATAATTTAGAAAAACCCTGCACCAAAACATGTCTTGGCCCCTTGTTATTTTTTCCTGGTCCTTTTGATCCATTGTGATTGCGTAATCACCCTTTAGCCAAAAAAAGGCGGAGAGCAAGCATTTTTGACACCGGATTCTTCACTAGCGCTGTTCCAGCTGACAAAACTATCGTCCTGATAGTGGGTTCTTTGAAATTAGTGTCCCATTTTATTTCCCTTCTTTCTATAGGCCATTTCCCGAAGAAAAAGGAAAGGGCAGGTATTTGAAAAAAATAATAACGCTCCAGAAATAAGAGAAAATTATGAGCATGTAATTTATGAGCAGTAAAAATACAAATTCGCCCTGAACGGGATCAAACTCGAGCAAGCATTGAAAAATAAAAAGATGAAAATACCAGAAAGTCATATTAGACATAAAACATGAAGTTGCATGTTAAAAAGAGAAAACTACAAAAAAAGGATCTATAGCAGTAGAAGATCATAATTATTTTCCTATTTTGAGAAATAAATCATTTGCCTCTGTGAACTGGCTATTGGTTGTTTGTGTGAGCAGGCTAACACACACACAAAGAGGTAAACAGCCGAACCCATGGCTTTTCCTACAATCTAATAAAACAGTCCTGTCAATAAGGAAAAAAAAGAGAAAAGTTAATGAAAATTCAGTGAGGCACGAAGAAAAAAGTGGCGCCAATTTTCTTCTCTGGTGAAAGTGTTTGCAAGCTTGTAAAAAGATGTTACTTATGGGTTCTGTTGTTTAACTTGTGTTTCTAAGGCTTCGGACAAGTTTTTTTCTTATTAGGTAAGCATTAGTTGCAATTTTCGCAAGTTGCAAACTTGATAATTTTACAACTTCTTATGTATTTTTGATAACAAGGGGGCCACAGAAATTTTTTTGACAAACTTCGTTTTTGAAAAGTTTCGTTTTGAATTTTTCTTGACAATTTTTCCATATCCCAAACTAGGTAAAAATGGATTTGGACGAAGAATAGCCAGTGTCAGAGGTTTTTTCAAATTTTTGATGTTTTTTTAAAATTATTTATTTACATGGTTTTTTAACCCCCTATTAGCTAGCATTTTTTAGGAATCCAAATCACTAAACAGAATTGAAAAAAAGATGCTTGGTCGCCTAGATATGGCCTTGATTGGATGCTCGTCATTTGAAATTTTTTTCTTATCCAAGTTTAGCTCGTATCTCGACAACCAAGCATCTTCTTTGAGTTTTGCTTTGTGATTTAGACGCCTGAGGAATTTTCAGCTACTGGGAGTATTGGGTTGGTGTCTAATTTGTTCAGAAGAACTATGCTTTGGCACCTTTTTTGCCACTTTTGAAAAGAAAGTTTAGGTGAGGGGGAGATTTGCCCGGTTAGCCCTCCCTCTGGTGCGTTCCTGCTTATCAGCATTCATATTTTTAATTTTTTTTTCAAATTGTTTTAAAAACTAACATTAAAAAAGTAAAAATTTTACAAAAAAGCTTATTTTGTCTAATTATAGTTTTTCAAGACAATCTAGCCATATCATGCAAAATCCCAGAAAAAACAATCCCCAGAAAATCAGCTGAAACCTTATCTAATTACGCAAAACATCTATAAACAAACAAGTGTAAACAGATCCCAAAGAAAAAACATCTTTTTATTGCAATCTAATCAGTGTGAGTGTACAAAAGTGCCAAAGAGTTATTTTACACAGGCCATCCATCAAACATGCAGTATTATTCAAACAAAAAAAACCATCTTTGCTGGGAGTCGGCTATCTTTTGAATCGTTTGATGGTTGTTGTGATGGTTTGGCCAAGGGCATTTAAAGGCAATGGCTCTGGATCTTTGATTCTAGCAGTTCTTTTAGAGCCAGCAGGCATTAGGGGTTTGACTAATCCTGCCTCAGTTGATGATTTGTGGCTGGGACTAATCAACTCACCTCCACTACTATTTCCTCCCTAAACATGGGTGGTTTGCAGTGTGTTTGAGATTAGTGGTGTTTGAAACAGACCGACTCGTTGCCATCCATACTCATCTTAGGCAATACGTCCTGAATTGGTTTGATTGATAGAAGAGAAGAAATTGCTTTTTTTCAAACAAAATGCAAAGAATATAAAATTGAGTCTTGATGAATATATATCCCCTCAGTGTGACCCCAGATGGCCCAGCCATTTGTAAAGATTTTAGCTAAACTCGATCCGCAATCATTACGATTGTACTACTTGTTTTTAAAAATGACTACAGCTTTGCAAGTAAGACCTGCCGTTTCCGGTATGACGGCACCCTTTAAAAAAATTGAGCCGTTATATCAGGAACCGCGGGTGAAAGTGACTAAACTGTAGTATTATAGATATGACTGGTAAAATCAGCTAGACGAAACTTGGCGAAAACGAAATTTGCAAAACGTATGTTTTGCCGAAACGAAAATTGCCAAAACGAAATTTGCCAGGAGCAGGCTTTGCCTAAATTTGGAGCTGAGAAAACTTTTTCATGTGAAATTCACGTTTGGCAAATTTTATTTTGGCGAATGTTGATTTGGTAAATTGCGTTTTGGCGAATTTCGATTGGGCAATATTCGTTTTGGCAAACTTCTTTTCGGCAATTTTTTATTTGACAAATTTTGTTTTCGGCAAGTTTTTCCCTAGCGGTAAAATCATTAAGACAGCTGGCAAGAGAATTCAAAATGGACTCAAAAAAGTGTCGGGCCCTGTGCGGAAACAAACTTATTCTGGTGGCACTATATCAGGACTAAAGGTGCAAGTACGATGAGAGTTGCTTTTTGCGCCCTCTCACTCTGAAATGGGACAAGATTTTTTTCTTTTCCAATGCTGCAGTTAGTGCATAGTTACGATCTGACCTTATTTTTATAGAATTTGTCCTTGTTACAAGATTCCAAATTAATACGAGACTCACTTCGGAGCAGTGCTACTCTAGTGTGTAATCTTAGCCACTTTTTAAAGCAATATTTGCTTTCGTAAACAGCTCACATTTTGTAGTCCTGTCTCTTAGCCATAAGATGACACGAGGAGGTAAAGAAGTTATAGGCACTCCGATTGGAAGAGAGGGGAGTGTTTTCGGTGAAGCACTTAATAATCCAAACACAAACCAAAATGCACCTTTTTCTTGCTGGATCGCTTGAAACCTGTTTTTCATTGGCCTTTTTGACTGGTGATAACTCCAGACATTGATTCTTCTTTTTGACTTCAGCTGTTGCAAATTCCGCATCTTCTATGCCTGAACTTATTTAATTATCATTTATTGGCTTGGCACTAAATCAACAACAACAAAGAAGTTAACCCACTCTTTTGTTCACCCTTGTCTCCACTTTGGCAGCAATGGTTGTGGACGAACTAGCCATATTTTTTGCAGCCGTTCCAATGGCTTTTCTCTACAAACAAATAGTTTTCTTTTTTTCAGCAACATTTTTTGCAAGCTGGTGGATAAAACAAAGAAAACACTTACAACTCTTTTCAGCTTTTCCAAACATTTCCTTCAGCTCTTTTTCTTCTCCAGTTAGGCCATTAGGGAAATTCATTGAAAGTTTTCTAGATTATGGATGATGATTATGAATTTGGCGAATTTTCTAAAATGGATTTTTGCGACTGTAGTAGGTAATTATGTTTTGACTTGTCTAAATATTTTTCAAAGATTCATTTTTTGTTTATAATTGATTTATTTTTTCTAGGCACATTTACAAAAAATTTAGTCAAACAATTTTTCATTTCAAAAATTAAAAATTTGATAAAAAAAAGGGCGGTAGATTTTCTCCAACACTAAAAATACGGCGGTTTCACAAATAAAAAATACCTAAATGGCTTAATTTTTCGGCTTACTTGAATTTCCGGTATTTTCGTTTTAGTTATTGTTGATTAATGAACTCAGAAGTGATCTCTCAGAATTTGCTAATTTCGACCAACATTGCTGTTTTTTTATAATTGAAAAAAGCAATAAATCCAAAGATCAGCAATTTTAGTGATTTTATTGATTTTTTGACAAAATGCTGGTTTCGATGATTTTGACCTGGAGGCCTGGTATAACTAGAGCCAGCCAGAGTCGTCCAAATCAATATATTAGACCTCAGACAAGGCGAAATTGAAGAACTGCTTTTATATCAGAGTCAACTGTATAAAAACCAGTTCAAATAAGCATCTATCATAGTGTTATCATCCTGTTGCTCAATCATCTTTGTGATCCAATTACACAATAAGAAACAAGGAAAATTGGGGCAAGCAAAAATAAAATTATCCACACTAGTAAACAACAAGTCAACAGTTGAGCAGCTAAGCCAAAGATTTCCTACCCAAAACAACAATGCTACAACAAATACAGTCACAAACCAACATTTCACTATATATATTATGGTGGACAAAATTTAGTGGCCATACTAAAAATTTTATTCAACTCTATTAAGAAGACAAGCGAAAATACACCAACAAACTTAACAATAGAGAAAGACGACAGACATTTTTTTCACATTTTTAATAGATAAACATAACAAAAGGTGATTCTAAGACATTTTGACACCTAACGGTTGCGCACCCACTCATAGACAACATAGCTGATGCTGACTGCGGGAACCACTTTGACAAAATTAGGGTAATGCCTGAAATGAGGTTTTATTGTTTTAGTTATTGGAACAAAAGTAGGAGTAGTGTAACCTCTGTAAAGACCCGTGAACCCTTCATTCTTGAGAATGTAGCGCACTTGTCCAACCAAAGTGTCAGGCTGGTTCAAATCGTTGGAAACAGCTAAATTGAAAAGTGCATCAGACCCACTCAATTCAAAATTTGGATTTTTATAAATTAAAACAACTTAAGTTCGTTCCCGCCCACGACCGACGCCTTTTAGTGCTGTATAAGGCTCCTATTTCTCTCCGTCTTCGAGCTAGACCAAAATATATGATAGATACGCCACCTTAGTCATGATTTGATATTATTTTCTCGCTAACCCGCCATCCCACTAACCCGCCACTCTCGCTAACACGTCACCCTAAGGCTGGTGCCTAGGGGTGCGGGTTAGAGAGAGTGCACTGTATTGCTTGATTTCGAAAAATTACGACCGTCAAAATCGGAATCCTTGTGACTTGGATTAAGTTGGCAAATCCTATTCTGAAAACTTTTCAAAATAGTAGAGCCCCAGGCAAGAATGATTTTTATTGGGTTCGAATTTAACGAGAGTTGGCTCTATTTATTTTTAGGGTCACAATTTTTGCCTTGGTCCCACTGTTGATTTTTATAAAAAATAACTTGGTCCCCCTGTCTATTTTTACTATGGTAATCTCTATATAGTATTTTGGTTGGGTGGCTGGGTGGTTAACGCATTTGAGTACATGTTTGGTTACAGGAAAAACTTTTTGTAGTGAAATTTTGATTAGCAAGTTTACACTCATTCGAAAGCTCTTTAAATGTAGATTTAAGCTTCATTGTTAGATTTGGGTATTGATTAAGAAAATTTTGAAATTTCGGTGGTTGAAGTCAAAGTGGTGTTGGCGGGAAATCCATGAGTACCCATTTGGTCACAAGGAAAAACTTTTTTTAGTGAAATTATTTTTAGGCAAGTTTGTACTCATTCGAAAGCATTTTCAATGGCGGAAGACCTTTGCACTTAGATTTAGGTTTGCTGTGGAGAAATTTCAGATTTTGGCATTTAAGATAAAATTTTAGTTTTTTGTGGGTGAATCTTATGAGCATAGTGACACATTTTTTCAAGAGTAGCCGTGGCTAGCCATTTTAGCAACTGATCCTTGTCCAAAAACTGCTGTAGATGTTTAAGAGTCTCTGAACCTGTGCCTGCTTATAACTTATTTTCAAAATGTATTAATGAAATTAATGGAATGTGTAGCGTTTTCAAGCCGGCGGCCGTCCTCACTTTCCTTTCCGCGCCGGGCGTCCACCGTCCCGTCCTGAATTTGTTCAAGGATGCCGGCCATCCAACTCCCCCCTTAAAAAAAATTCGTCCATTGCCGTCCAGCATCATTACCGGACGTAAAACGTCTAGTCGAATTTGCCCCCTAAAGATGAATAGAGCCATATTTAACGAGAGTTGACTGCATTTGTTTTCTAGCAAAATGCATCAATATAATTGGCACTTGTTTACTTGATGCCCCTTTTTGGTCAACTGTAATAGTGTTCAGACGTCTTCTAACAAGGGAGGGACCCTGACTGTGACCTGCGCGAACTTCGATGACAAATTTTTTCTCCTATTCTTATAGAACGTGCCCGAGTTCCTGAAAAATCTGGCTCCCCAGCTCTGAAGGTCTACAAAATGTGGTAGAAGGGTCACTCAAAGTTCTAAAAACACCTCAATAACCCTATCATGGTTTTCATAGCTGACCGTTGGGCCATGGGTCATTCTTGAAATCCTTATTGAGTTTCAGAGGTGGGAGCCAAATTCACATGGGATCTGGGCACGCTCTACAAGAATACGCGCAAAAAAAAATATTAGGGGTCACAGCAGGGGCTTTCCTTGTAAGCGATTTTTATACGCTAAAAACGATTAAAAAAAGTTGTTTCTTAGGGTTAGGGTTTCAGAAAAACTTTAGTTACCAAAGGTCGACCAAATGCCTTGGTCACCCAAAGCTAATTATACCCAAAAGGGCACCTGAATACGTTAAAAAGACCACAAAAGATGGGATTTGAACGTAGTTTTGTTAACTAGGGCCTACCGCATAAAGAAACTCTGGTATGCATTTGTTTTGCATCCAGAGTCGCTTTTGAGTGATTTGTGTCTAAGGTATGGGGTGTGCGCATCTCAACTCCAAGCCCCAAGCCCCGAAGGAGGCTCAGGGTTTTGAGAGTTAAAGATGGTTAGAGATGCGCGCACTCACTTACCTTAGACATGATTCCGAGCAAGACCCTTGATCAAAAATAGCATGTAGAGGCTCTTTCGCCCAGTTCCAGTTACCAAAACAGGTAGCATACCCCTTAATACACGATTTTTACCTCGGTGGACCAAGGCAATTGATCAATCTTTAGTAAACAAATTTTTTTGAAAACCTAACTTTTCAGTACGGAAATTGTTTCAAAACGACTTTTTATCGTTTTTATTGTATAAAAATTACTTAGGAGGCGTTCAAACCCTATTCACAGTTGACCAAGAAAGATCCTCCGGCCTCCCCCCCCCCTCAGTAAGCAAGTTCCATACAATTTTAATCACAGCAAAATAGTCGAAAAAAGTACCTCTTGCTTGAAGTCGCGTCCTAATCAACGCCAAGGGATAGCTGGTCAACTAAATTTTATTCCAGAATAATCATTTGATTCTAATAGACCATCATTACTTGACCACAAGTGCTACTACAAGTTCCACATGCCAGCAAAGCAAGTACTCCAGGCTCAGGGATGTCAGGGTTCTTTTTGAGATATTGCTTTTGAGCGTCTCATATATGGCTAGATCAATGCCTGCATAGGGATAATGCCGATCAGGTGGAATGTAGCCTGAAAAGGGCGAGATTAAGTACGAAATGTTGGATCCTATCAGCAATCTAGAAACACCTTCAAACTACCTTGTAAAAGCAGAGCAAGCCTTCTTTGCGTACATTTCTTTGGCAAAGAAAGACAGCCCTTTGTCCAGTTCGCCCGTCCTCCTCAGTGCCAATCGAGTTTTGAGCACCCAAAATTACAGAATTGATAGCAAAATATTTTGTTCGGCGAGATTAAATGCTACCTCAAGTGGATAAATGATGGTCTGAGAAATAGCACCAGCAGATGATCCAGCAATGAATCTCTCGTAGATAGTCAAATCTTTGGACCCTTCAGACGCTGGATCAACCTTTTTATCTATAAAACCGAGATAATTCGCGGAAATTATAACTGATTACAAAAAACTTAGAACAGCGCTACAATCATGTATTTTTTAAAAAGCTTGTGCTTTTTTATTTTTGAAATCTTTTTTCATTTTTGAAGTTTTAAATCAAAATCGTTTTTTGCTTCAAATTGAAGCGAGCACTTGATAAAATGACTTTTCCTTGAAAGTAGTCAAAATGTTATTTTTTCACAATTTTGAGACTGTAGCACTGGTTTTAGGATCGTAAAATATCAATTAGCACCTTTAGTGACGGCAAATTTTGAAAGTGAAAGCTTTAGAATTTTTTCCTACTACAGTCAAGTCACGAAATAGTGGAAACCCATTCAAATTCGTTCTCATCTAGGTCCGACACTTTTTCAACCTTCATTTTTTAAACTTCCGCAAACTTGCCTACAGTTTTTAGAACCTGAGATTTTTACTTCTATAAAAAAAACTTTGATTTTATTGACCCTCTTTTTCAAATTAGATCGAAATACGACAGTGGACCACGTCAAAGGGACAAGCTTTTTTGCTGCAAAAGACTTTTTTTTTGCTGCAAAAAGACTTTTTTGCTGCAAAATTAGTTGATGCAAAAGTCTTTTTTTGCTGCAAAAAACTTTTTTTTGATGCAAAAAGTCTTTTTTTCGCTGCAAAAAGACTTTTTTTTGCTGCAAATATTTTTGCTGCAAAAAGACTTTTTTTTTGCTGCAAAAAACTTTTTTTTTGCTGCAAAAATTCTTTTTTTCGCTGCAAAAAGACTTTTTTTGCTGCAAATCGGCTTTTTTTGCTGCAAATCGGCTTTTTCTGGTCCAAACTATTTTAGCTGTAATTTTGGCGTGCGGTCGATTGGTCACGGTCAATTGCTCACGGTTCTATTACCTGTTTTTACACTAATTCGAGCATTCTAAGAGGGTTTGATAATAGTAAAATTCCATTTTGTGGGGTAATTTATAGTTTCGTTAAAATTGCTGGAATGACCCTGAAAGCTGAACTGGTGTTAAGGTAGTAGTACGGTACTAGTACCAAGGCATTGACCAGGTACCGGTATTCAGGAGTAGAAGTGCCTAGGTAGTGGTGCTTGGGTGGTGGTTGTTTCTAGTGTACCCAGGTTGTTTATTAGACCATAAAAAGTTTGATCCAAGTGGACGACCACTTGGTTTTGTTGTGCCCAGGTGGTCGTACCCAGGTTGGAAAACTCAGGCAGTGTACTGGTACTCGGGTAGTATATTGTCGACTGGTAAAGAAATTTCAAAATTTACAATGTTTCTATGATCCACCTCAGTTTTCATGGATAATCTATGCACCGACTAAACCAAGTGGTCGTCCACTTGATCATTTTTTTCACGTTTTATGTTGCAAAATTGTTTTTTCTGGACTAATACGGCAAGCTGAAAATGGTTTGATAATAGTGAAATATGGGTTTCTGGAATATTTTTTGAGTATTGGGGAATAATTGATTTTACCAAAACTCTATTTCACCAAACTCAAAAAATACTCGAGATAATGGCATTTTACCACTATCAAACCATCTTCAGCATGTCCGGATCAGTCCAGGGAACGGTTTTGGAACATGAAAAACGTGAAAAAAAAATTTGCTCCAGGTGGACGACCACCTGGTTTGGTTGGTGCGTGGATTAACCAGTGGGGTTAAGGCTGAATTATCGAAAAACTGTTAAGTTAGAAGTTCTTCACAAGACAAAAAGAATTTAATTTGAAAATAATTTGTGGACCAATTCACCTGTGGATCAATTGACCGTGGAGCAATTGACCGTGGACCAATCGACCGCACGCCAAAATTACAGCTAAAATAGTTTGGACCAGAAAAAGCCGATTTGCAGCAAAAAAAGCCGATTTGCAGCAAAAAAAAAGTCTTTTGCAGCGAAAAAAAGAATTTTTGCAGCAAAAAAAAGTTTTTTTTGCAGCAAAAAAAGTCTTTTTGCAGCAAAAATATTTGCAGCAAAAAAAGTCTTTTTGCAGCGAAAAAAAGACTTTTTGCAGCAAAAAAAAGTTTTTTTGCAGCAAAAAAAAGGACTTTTGCATCAACTAATTTTTTTGCAGCAAAAAAAAGTCTTTTTGCAGCAAAAAAAAGTCTTTTTGCAGCAAAAAAAAGCTTTGTCCACGTCAAAGGCTGTCAAAAACAGATCAATACACCGAAGAATTTTTTCGAATACTTTTGCAAACGAATAAAGACTTAAAGCACCACCTGCTCATAAGCCATAAACTTGAGTGCTGATTCAGGTGCAATTTTGACCACATTGATGCCATTCCCTCTCCAGAATGATTTAATCCACCCTCTTTGTACAAATAGTAACTCCACTGAACATGTTGAATGGAGTGGTTTTATTTGAGTGAACCTTAAAATCAGAGCATAACAGCTTTGCTTGAGTCCAAAATATTGAAATTCTACCTGCAGAAAAAACTTTGAGTCGATCAAGTGGTGCAGTGCAAGTCCTGGACATACAGCCAGCCATCCTCCAGCAACCAGATGACGCCACCAAATACCTTGTAGGATCTCAGTCTCCTACAGTTATATTTAATTTCTAATTGAAATGGTGAAAATTGAAAGAAAACTAACTGTAAAATCTTCAGGAATCTGACTGTCTTCTCCAATGTCAATGACCTGGATTTAGATATATCCGTTAAAAAAACTTTTGACCACAGTGAAACTTAAAGGATCATACTTGTTCAGCACAATTTTTTTCTATCTCGAAATTGGTCAAAAACGGCATAGGGACGTTTGTACTTTTACTTAAATTCGCGCCTTTTAAATTTATTTATTTTTGATTTTAGTGATTAATTTCGAAAATTTTTGGGCTTTTATAAAAAAAGATCGGCGCTAGTAGCGAATGTTTCTCTAAAAAATGAATTTTGAACTTAGTTTTGAATACGGGGCCTACCGCATATAGAAACTCTGTTACGCATGGTTTTTTTTCACGAATTCAGAGCTACTTTCGAGTGATTTGTGTCTAAGGCATGTGGTGTGCGCATCTCAGCCTAAGCCCCCTTCGGGGCTGGGGTGAGAGTTGAGATGCGCGTACTCACTTACCTTAGACATAATTCGAGAAGTTCTCTTGATCATAGAATGCATATAGAGACTCTTTTTGCCTAGTGCCGGTGACCAAAACGGGCTAGAATACCTTAAAATAAGGTGGCTAACCTTGGTCCACCAAGGTAAAAAACAAAATTTTGGCCAATTTTTTTACAAAATTTGACTTTTTAGGTCAGAAAGTTCCTGAAGACACTTTTTTGTCTGTTTGAGCGCATAACGCATTGGGATTGCTTAAAATATGATTTTTGAAAAAAATTGGAGTGGGGTATTCGCTACTAAGGTCAAAGGATCTATTTTTGCTGGGAAAAATTCATAATCTGAGAATCCAAATTAAATATTAAAATTCTTAATTGTTGAGATTTGAGCATGAAGTGCAAGTCATTGTTTTGAGCTATTGCTTGTCCAACGTATGGTCATAACAAAGCAACTAAAAATTTATATACAATTCTACGTGATGTTTTGAAGTCAGAGGAAATTTTGTGTTTTTATTAAAATTTCTCAGAATGAAACGATTGCAAAAATAGGTTGCTTTTTATGAAAATTAAAAAACCTAGGAAAGACAAACCTCGATCTTTATCCACCATGAACTGACTTTTACACTTTTCCTTTGCAAGGAGACAAAGAGGAGTAAACCAAAGAAAAAAAGGAAAGGAAAACCCTCCTGTAATATTGTTGTAACGTAAAAAGTGGGAAGCTAACCCACTGCGCTACACGTGTAGATCTTGTAGAAATAGTCTTAATTTGACGTAATGTAACATCTCCCCTTTCAAGTATGAATGTATATTTCAATGGACTCATAGGAACCGTTCGCAAGGCTATTGAATCCGGAGGAAACATCCCGCTAAGATGAGTCTCCCCTATCAAATCTCTTTTAAGAAGTGTAAGAAGACAGGGCCATGAAATTATTTCGATTGTTCAGTGCGTTTCACACCTACTTCCTTCCCTTTCTCCTTTATGAATTAATTGGTTTTCGGTGACTGATGGTAACGTGACCTCGTATTAGCAGTAAATCACCGCGGGCAGACCGGTGGTTCTGTACATAACTCCGGAGCTCTTTATTGCCCAGGAGGGTCTGAACACATGGCTCTGAGGCTCAGCGGTATTTCTTCGAATGTAATGTAATGGGAGGAACTTTTTGAAATATTAAATGTCCGGGACCCATGCGGGATCGAACTTTCGACTGCGCCAATTGTTGTATCGTTGTATGATATTGCAGACGCGGAACACTAAGTAAACTATATAACTTTATGACAGCACAACAGATATACCCCCCCTCCCCGCCCAATAATTTTAGGCTTAGGAATTAGGCTTAGCCCTTAGACTTAGGCTTGGTTCTTAGCATTAGGCTCAGAGACAACACGTAATAATTTCACCACTTTCAATAAAAAAAAGTAGGTTTTTGGGGTACCTGAAAAGTAAGTTAGGGTATTACAGTAGCTTTTGGGGAGGGGAGGGGGGGGGGTGGTTATGACAGTAGCGTCAAAATTCTTAATTGTTGAGATTTGAGCATGAAGTGCAAGTCATTGTTTGAGCTATTGCTTGTCCAACGTATGGTCATAACAAAGCAACTAAGAATTTATATACAATTCCACTGATGTTTTGGATGCCAGAGGAAATTTTGTGTTTTATAATTTCTCAGAATGAAACGATTGCAAAAATAAGGTTGCTTTATATGAAAATTAAAAAAACTTAGGAAAGACAACCACGATCTTTATTCACCATGAACTGACTTTTACACCACGGGAATTGGACCACGAGCTACTTTTCGTCGGCTTCTACTGCTTTTCTATTGAGCCACGAAAAACTATTAAAGAAAGCGATCTTATCCATTAGTTATTTCGGATATGACCTCTAACCACCTGCTGGCGCAGCTATAAAAACGTATTTAAAAATGTTAAAATGGTTTCGTAACAAAACCGTGTCTCGCTCCTGCATCTTTATCCATCATGAACTGACTTTTACATTCCCAATGTCCTGCACAAGTATAATCTATCAAGAAATGAAAACCAACTAAATTGTGCCTCCAAAGTCGACAATTTCCCTAGGGTCAGCACTTGGTAGAGCAACATGAAGTGCTGAAATTCACCCAGATCTATGGAATCACTGCCCGATCTGTCCATTCTTTAAAAAAAATCAATGAAAGCAAGCAATTATGTTTGATACAAAAGAGCTTACTGGCCAATGACTTTGGTGATTTTGGCATCACTTATGGGAACGCCCAGGTCATCGCAATAGTTTTTTATCTCACGAACATCAATCACACCTTAATTAATTTTTACTACAGTCAAACCTCTCTACTATGGCACCCCCCAAAAGTTCGTTCCCGCCTTGGGTCCGACACTTTTTTTACCTCGATTTTTGAAGGCTTTTGCCATTTCTGTTTTGACAGTCTGGTCCCAAATATCGTAAGGATTCCGATTTTGCCGATCGTTTTTTCAGAATTATAAAGAAAATTCTTCTAAAAAAGCAAAACTCAGTTTAAAACAGAAATTTTTGAATTTTCCTGTTTTTAAACTGAGTTTTTGCTTTTTAGAATATTTTTTTTAATTCTGAAAAACGATCGGCAAAATCGGAATCCTTACGATATTTGGGACCAGACTGTCAAAACAGAATGGATAAAGACTTTGAAAAATCGGTTAAAAAAGTGTCGACCCAAGGCGGGAACGAACTTTTGGGGGTGCCATAGTAGAGAGGTTTGACTGTATATCTGAATCATGCAGTAAAGACTAGAGACCAACCATCCTGATTGCGGTCCAAATCCTTGAAGATGGTTTCCAGCCTTTTTCATGTTCCACAACATATTGGATAAACTCAGCAAAACTGATCTTTTCCACCATCTTGCTTATTCTCTGCAGTATTCTCTGCAAGATTAGCAGTGAAAGATGCTTATTCAATTTTAGGATTGTTTGAGAAACTTCGTGTTTCAACCCATAGTTTTATATACAGTCGACGCTCCCAATAACATACACCCAAAAGTTCGTTCCCGCTATGGTCGACACTTTTTTAGCCCATTTTTTCAAATTTTTTCCATTTCTGTTTTGACAGTCTGGTCGCAAATATCGCAAGGATTCCGATTTTGCCGATCATTTTTGCAGAAAACAATGATTTTGACATTTAAAAAGCAAAAACTCACATTAACTTACACCGAAATCCAAACAGGTGTATGTTAATGGAGTTTTTGCTTTTTAAATGTCAAAATCATTGTTTTCTGCAAAAATGATCGGCAAAATCGGAATCCTTGCGATATTTGCGGCCGAACTATCAAAACAGAATCAGCAAAAAAAATTAGAAATCGAGCCAAAAAAAGTGTCGGACCCTAGGCGGAACGAACTTTGGGGTGTACACTATTGGGAGGTTCGACTGTATGGTATTAAATTAGGCGTGTAAACGTTCCCAAATATACCAGATACGGTAAATTTGGAAAACGTCCAAAACAGCAGGGAAGAGCACGGAATATTTTTATATTTTTTTCTAAATTTTTTTTAGGTTGCTTCCAAGCCATCTCAAATCACTTAAATCACCTAACCACCTGAAACCACCCAAACCATCCGAACCATCTTAAACTACCTAAATTACTCTAAACCACTCAAACAACCACCCTAAAATCGCTGTAATCACCATTTTCAGGATTAGGCTCAGGGTAGGCCAGCGTATATTAGACGGGACTGAAACATTTTTAATAGGTGAGTATGGTGAGTATATGTGGCTGCTTAAATGGCATGCCCGTGCCCGACACGGAGAAAAGGCGGGGACCAGAATTTTTTTTCTTTCTCGATCAAGTTTTACATGCGTTCTTATCCAAATTTTTTTAAGTTTCTGCCTAGTTTTCAAAAGAAGTATGGGGTCATCAATATTAGATTTTACACAAAACGAGTGAAAAATAGAAGCGTTCAAAAAAATGGCTCAAATTGTTTTACCCCGTCAAATTATTCTTTTACCCTTTCAAATTAATTTTTTACACCGTCAAATTTGAATTTCGAGCAAAATATTCATTTACCCCGGTCAAATTATTGATTTATCCCGTCAAATCAATCATTCACCCCGTCAAATCAATCATTTGCCTCGTCAAATCAATCATTTGCCCCGATAAAGCTCAACTATACCCTGGGGATCTTTGTATTCTGCATGCTAAATACTAGCTTCAGATGAAAAGAAGACCTGCGGCTTCTTGGAAAGAGGAGATTATTTGCAAAAACAACCATAGCCAACCATAAATCGATTTCCTCCTTGTTTTTTGCAAATTTTTTCCTTTTTCCAAGAAGCCGCAGGTCCTCTTTTCATCCGAAGCTAATATTCATATATTAAAAACAAAGCATGCAGAATACACAGATCCCCAGGGTAAAGTTGAGCTTTGATGCGGGAAATGATTGATTTGACGGGGTGAATGGTGATTTGACGGGGTAAATGAATATTTGCTCAAATTTAAATTTGACGGAGTAAAAAATAATTTTACGGGTAAAAGAATAATTTGACGGGGGAAAGTATTACAGCCCAAAAAATTAGCTGTCCCCGCTTAACTTTTTGAAACGCACGGGCATGCCCTTTAAAGTAGGGTGGGCCTGCTGCGGTCGACCGCAACGCTAAGACCGCAGGACCGCACCATATTCTGGCTCACGACCGCATTCGATGCCAGACAAAGACCGCACGACGCAAGCGGGTTCTTGCGGTCTTTGCGTCTTTTCTGTCTGTCCTCTAATTTCGATAAGTTCAAAATTGCCGCTGAAGCGAGACACGATCAATTCTTGTAATCTTAAAAATGTCGCTGTTTTGGGATCTTCAAATTACAAAGCTGCAGGGAGGGCCTCTCTTCACCAGGCTTCCACGGTCAAAAACCGAAGTCAGATGCAACGCGTGCGATGAAGGCAAGCCACGCTGAAGTTAAGCCATCGAAGTACAGCGCAAAAAGCGAATAGGGACAATTTTAATGAGCGAGTTCGGAGGTGGCTGATAGATGAATGTCGACTAGAATTTGGTGACACTGATCGCATTCTAGGTAAACACAATTGGGTCTGGTTTGTGATGCATCTAGCCAGCTTATTTTAGATCTTTCCTCCCCTCCTGCAAAACAGAATGAAGTCGATGAGAGTTCTTTCTTGACCAACACAAGCATTTATACAACGATAGAAGCTACAAGGAAGCTATCTAGCTCCCCAATTGGCGAGAATTGCACGTTGTTTCTTTCTGCTCCAGCCACAAGCATCGCGAGTGAAGGGACATTTTCTGAAGTGAGGGATGTTTTTGACTACAAAAGTTCAAGACTAATTTTACAAAGCGCCGAGATGTTGATCTTCCTCAACAAGAACCTGAAGAGCCTGCCGTTTCATTATCGATATTGTTTATGTTGGTGAATAAGGATATTTTTTCAAGTAATAAATAATTAATTTAAGACATAAATCGATTGATATTTGGCTGCATATTGACTGGCATTCTATGGAGTTATCTCAGTCACATGAAAGACCGCACGACCCGCGGTCGACCGCATCTCGAGCCTCTGAAAGACCGCGACCACGACCGCAATCCACTTTTTGTAAAAAGACCGCGACCGCGCGGACCGCACTTGGTTGTTTTTTTTTAAGAAAGAGCGAGAAAATGTTGAATAAGATAGCGATGTCTCTTTAAAATTTTATAAAACCGATTTTTTATCTCGATTTTTGTAAATAATTTTTTTATCAGCAGTTCAAGTGGTAAATGGTTTGTTAAAAGGAGTTGAAGAACAGAAGGCAAAATTCAGTAACTTAATCCCTCTACAAGTGGACTCCCTGAGAGCGATCTCTCAGTGATTGAGTGTTTACTGTATTTGGCTCTATATCCGGCGCTGTTTTGCTTTAGCGCTCGAAATGTTTGCTAAACTAAATTTTTACTGACATAGTATAAAATACTAGAAAAATACAAAATTCGCCCTGCCGGCATTAAGTTAGTGTGAGAAAGTATAAAAACTGATTTATACCGGAGCTAAGCCGCAGAATGTGTGGAACTTCATGTTTCAGGGCGGCGGTCAAGTCTCTGATGTCATTGTGCTATAATCAATGTGGTGAAACTAAAATGGTTTATCTACAACTAAAAAAGGCTACCATCATTGTCCATGTCCAGCCTAAAAGTAACGAAAAATTAATTGATACCAAATTTACTGGAAAGTCAAGAAATTTCGTCACTTTTTAAGAGATGGAACTTTTTTCTATGCCGAATTCCAAAATACTGTAAATGTGTACGTACAAGGCCTGCTTGTATAAAGTTATTCTCCGCCTCCGACCTTCACATTCAAATTTTTTCCTTCGCCTATTCCTCCCGACCTTCTGCAGAGATCGAAAGCGGAGAGAAATTTAACTTTCCTCCTGGGGCACTACAGACCTCAAAAGTAGTCTCACTGACTCCGGTCGCACCAACAACTTTTTCTGAATTTAATGTCCAAACTAGTATTTTTGCTTGGTTCACCTGCGGTTTGAGTTCTGTGACATCCTGGAGATCCAACGATTGCAGACCAAACCTCAGGAAGGACCAATGTTTTCCATTGCTCCACTCTAGTTTTTATATTTGTCTATCCAGAGGCCATACACATACTAAGATCCAAAATACAGAGCAAATATTTTTTGTCCCCGTAAGAAAAAAGTTACGCCCCTCTAACAGTGAGTAAAATTCTTGTTACACTCTGCAAAACAACGATACCTGTCATACAGCCTGCGAATAGCCTCTTCTTTCTCTGAAGTTAATCCATGAAGACTTGTGTGAGTGGCTATAGCTACATCTTTTTTGACCATACCTTTAGGTTAAATTACTTTTAGCTTTTACAAAAATCCCCGAAAAACTACTTTCAGAAAAAAATATAATGGGAAAAAGATACCTTGGATAAGTGGGGCTGTATTTTTGCTGGCTGGCCGCAGGGATTGATTCGGTCGACTAAAAATAGTGTTGTGTGAAACTGTATAAGGATTAGCAAGGCTAACCCATTTCCATAGAAAGACCAGATTTTGTTTGAGATTGGTTTTGTGGCTGTGCACCAGATTCTTTGCATCAGCTTGATTGCATATTCATGGATAACTGATTAGAGTTAGATGGCTGACTCGACTCCTCATTCCACAACTTTACAGCCACCGGTAATTTTGCTGGACTGACGAAGAATTTGAGCAGAAGTATAGGTGAAATCCAATCACCATTCCCAAAATTGTGAATTTTGCAGTATTGCCTTTACTCAGATATCAATTGTAGGCATCAGCAAAATGTGTGTGTGTTTTTTTTGATGCAGAACAGCTCAAAAGATCGAGAATAAATCAAAAAGCAAGCAATAAAGGGAACAGACAATGCAAAAACTCCAGATTTTTATTTTTTCGAATGCACTTTTTAAGTGGCGAAATGCATTTGCCAATATTATTTGAAGTTAATTTTAATATCAGCACAGAATATCAGCACTAGAAATAAATACTTCTGCTTCACACTTTATTAGTCATGAACAGTGTTTGCAAATCCTGTGAACCCTAATAAATAGTACTGAAACTGCAATTTTACCCATGCAGACCCTCAAACCAGGGCTGGATACCAATAGTCTAGTAGATATCCACTGAATGTCCTGAATTTTTTAATTTTGTTAAAATTTGAGAAAACCATTCTATGATAGGTGAAATGATGTGGGTTTATTTGGTTTGTTATGACCGGAACTGCGATTTCACCTACCCGAACCCGAAACCTGAGTAGTTTCTGCTGGGTGGATTGGGCCTATCGCATAAAGAAACTCTGTATGCATGCTTTTTCATGCATCCAAGTTACTTTCGAGTGATTTGTGTCTCAAGTATAAATCTCAACTCTAAGCATCTAAATTCTGCGTCTCGAACGGGGCGCAGGTCGCTTGGTTTGTTATAGATGCACGCACAGACTTACCTTAGAAATAATTCCGAGAAAGACTCTCGATCATCAAAATGCATGTAGAGCTCTTTTTGCCTAGCTCCAGTGGCCAAAACAGTGTGTTCATCTGTCCCACACCCCATCACCCCCCCCCCGCATCTTAGTACCACCATCTTGGTACCACCACCTGGGAACTTTCATCCGGGCACACCAACTGATTACCTCCATCGGAGAACGCCATCCAGGTATCACCATCTGACTACCTTCATCTTTGTAACACCATCTGGGTATCGCATCCGGTAATTAAAGCTGCCAGCACCACCTGGGTACCTTAATCTGGGTACCCCCCCATATATGGCTATCACTTGTCAATAAGACAACTTTAAGTAAGAAAAAAATGATTAATTTTTTTATTTTTCAGAAAATTAAATTTTTCGGCAAATTCAGATGGATATCCACCTGACGGCTCTAGGTGAGTTGGTCAACGGTTAATTGGTCAACAATGAATTGGTCGACTAGTGAATTGATCACTGGTGAATTCATCAACGGATTCGAATTCATAAAGTTTGTTGCTACAAATAAGATTTTAAACCTTTCCTTCTTCTAATTGATTAGCGATTTGGCTGATTCACCTGTCGATCAATCAAGTAAAATGTTTGGTCTGTTCTAATGTAAGCTGGTCTAAAAATGGCCTCTCGGTCAATTCACCCACAACTTTTTTCATCATCTCTGTGGACAAATAAACCATTCTATTTTATCTGAAATTGTGGGCTGAAAAAGGGTTAATGAAGATCAAATATTGATTGTCTAACCGAAATCTCAATTCATGGGGTAGGTATCCCTACCAAGGTGGTCGACTTAAACTTCTGAGGAACTATTCTGCATAGGCAAGCAATTTATGCTATCTTTATTGAAAGCAGGTGCCTAGAGCGCTTTGTGAAAAGAAAAGCCTGACTTGGACTCATTAAAATCTTCGAAACTAAGGTAGTCGTCCATCCTCCAATGGAGGGCCAGCGGGAACTTTAGTACAGCCGAAATTTGAGAATTACTCAGCTAAAATTACTCAGAGCACTGTTTTGTGCGGTGGACATAATGAAGATGTGAGTCGAAGTGTGAAGTCCTGACTAGCCAGAGATAGCTCGTTTTGGCTCGAAAATACGGGATCAAAAGTTCCAACTTCTTCGTATTGGTCCTTTGCACGAAAAAAAACATAAATCTCGGTCATTAAAAACATGTGGCGGAATTTCGCTGACTTCGCATTCACACTTCTACTGTGGCCAGGCATTAGGCAAGATATGTGTTTGTATGCCAATCAGAATGATTCCCTAAGACTTAGGGTCGACCACCTTGGATTGAGTACCTACCCAGGTACTAATAAGGTATTGAGATTCTGGCTAGTCATATCAAGATTTTGGTTTTAGCAAACCATTTTCAGCACACAATTCTAGGATAGATAGCGTGGTTTGTTGGTCCTTAGAGATGATGAAATTTTTAGGAATACAGTGCCATGTGGACAAGTTTACTAACTCGTGGTGATGTCTATCACAGTGGAAAATATTATTTGCTTATTTACAAAATGTACTTGCAAATTTGATACAAGGCTTTAAGGTTTACCGAAACGGACCTGAAAGCAGAACAATGAGCTTGGTAACAAACTGTGGAGGGTATGAATCTGTGCTGAAGGCAGTCTACACACAGCGTGCTTCAGGGATTTTCAATACATCTCTACAACTCAGCAGATTGCCGGCCAATGGAGTGGAGATCCGGAAAACAGGTAGGAACCTTTTTTCTGATTGATTACGTATTTTTTTAGACGCCAGCTCTGTGCCATAAGATCGAGTGCTTGAAAATACGAAAGAGAGCGTCCGTGTATCCACATTCGAAAAGGCACAATATATCTGAGCTCGTCCCTCTGCACCTATTGAGCGGACATCTGAGACAAGAGACCGGCATTGAGGAAATATGCGCGTGAACTGATGAAAGAACCACAGTAAGTTAAGCGGCAAGAATGATTTCGTGTATGAAAGTCGGCAGTGGTACAAGGAATGCCGAAAGAGACATCATGTGTATGAAGGCTTTCTCTCTTGCACTGCCCATTGGAATCACAGATGTTCCTTTCAAGCATTCCGTGGTCAAGGAAGATCTTAATTTGAAGTAACAATCCGAGCTTCAGATGGCACTAATCTAAGCATTTGTAAAAAAAGCATTCGATCAGAAAGCGTTAACAAACGACACAACATAATTAAAATACAGACAAATTTTTCGGGGTCTAATAAAAAAACTCTGCAGTGAAATGCAGTATTTTGACGCGGCGCAGTGCAGTGTTGCAGTATTTTTAACTGATGCACTGCAGTATTGCAGTGCAGTAATTTTGCTCAATTTGTGCAGTGCAGTATTGCAGTGCAGTATACTGCATTTCACTCAACACACAAATAACCCACATCATTCACCTATCATAGAATGGTTTTTTCTCAATTTTAACAAATTAAAAATTTCAGGACATTCAGTGGAATCTACTAGACTATTTGGTATCCAGCCCTGGTTTGAGGGTCTGCATGGGTAAAATTGCAGTTTCAGTACTATTATTTAGGGTTCACAGGATTTGCAAACACTGTCATGACTATAAAGTGTGAAGCAGAAGTATTTATTTCTAGTGCTGATCGCCATATATATTTTTGACTTGTTATAACATAAGAACACAAAAGTGGTATAAAAAAGCTAAATTCAAATAAATTTCTGTTAGATTTTTTCAGCTAAAAATAGACGGCACGTCTAAAATAGACGTACGTCTAAATAGACTTGTTTAAACTGAATAAGACTTATCTAGACGTGAAATGCGTCTAACAAAAGTCTAGTTTGTATATAAATAGACGCAAAAGCTCATCCCTGGCTAATTTTTCGTACTCTAACTTCACTGGATGAGATTTTTTCTTAAATTACGTCGTGAGAACTAAAAATACATTAAAATGCAAATTGAATCATTCCGCAACAATAAAAATGTTTTATTATAAAAGGGTGGTATTTAATTTTGGCCGTAAAATACTTAAAAATGGCCGTAAAATATTTAATTTTGGCCGTAAAATACTGAATTTGGCCGTAAACTTTGAATTTCGGCCATAAACTTTTGAACTTTGACATAAACTCGAATTTGGCATAAAATAACCGCATTTCGGTCATACATTGTTGGATTTGGCCATAAACCAAATATGGCCACGAATTTTGCCCATTGAAACTCATAGTGTCTGTTGTAAAAGTAAAAATTTCGGGCCAATTGACATGTAGACCAATGTGCTAGAACCAGCCTGAGTTTATGGCTAAAATCTAATAGTTATGGCCAAAATCCAACAATTTTTGGCCAAAATTCAGTATTTTTGGCCTAATTTGAGTTTACGGCCCAAAATTTAAAAGTTTACGCAAAATTCAAAAGTTTACGGCCATTTTTCACAATTCTACGGCCAATTTTAAAATATTTCCTTATAAAAATACATGGATGTTAAAAATATAAAAATTTTGAAAATTTGAAAATGTTCTAGTGTTCGACATATTTAATTTTTATCGATACCAACAATTGAATTTCGCCCTCAAAAGTCTGAATATCTCCTCAAATTTTATATTGACATTTGTCTTTGATTTTTTGTTTTAATTTATAAAAAATTGAGACCCTAGTAGCGAATACCCCCCCTCCAACGATTTTCACCTTTTTTACTTAAGTAAAAAGTACCCAATTTATGTCCCAGACCCGGAAAATGTGCGCAAAACTTATTATTAGTCACAACTTCCATGCGCTGGCCTACCCCAAGCCTAAGGGCTAAACCTAATTTGTTGTTTGCAAGGGTAGTTACAGCAATTTTTATAAATTCGGATTCTTGGGAGGGGGGGGTGGTATCCCTACTAGCGCCAAATTTTTGTATTATTGTGTAGCACTGGAACTTGGCTTTCTAATAAGCTATCTAACTTTGCTTTGCAACTAACTTTGTTAACTTTGAAAATGTAGAGATCAAAAATCATTTCAAGGGACTAGAGGGAAGGGCGATAACGAGAGGTTTTACGGGCTCTAGGTTCAAGCTCCACGAAAAAGTAGGAAACCACAAGGATGTTAGGTAGCCCCATAATATGGGGTTGAACGAAGATGTAATAGTAACAAGCTGCGCCACCCAGATCTCATCTAGATGGTGTTACTCAGGGTTACTTTACCCAGAAGACCCAGATATTCAGCTAGTGGTATGCAGGTGAGGGTGTCATAGAATCGGACACCGCAGAAGGTTTTTACAAATTCTAGCTCTAACTTTATACTAACTTTCATCTGGGGCGGTTATAATAAAGATTACCCTTACCTCTACCTTTCCCCTTACTTTACCTTTTACCCTACCTCTACCTTTTACCCCTAATCTACCTTTTTTACCTTGAACTTTTACCCTTACCTCTACCCTTACCTTACCTCTACTTTTACCTCTACCTCTACTTTACCTTACCTCTACCTTTTACCTCTACCTCTACCTTACCTCTACCTCTACTTTTACCCTTACCTCTACCTTCAACTTACCCTTACCTCTACCCTTACCTTACCTCTACTTTTACCTCTACCTCTACCCTTACCTCTACTCTACCTTTACCCTACTCTACCTTCAACTTTTACCCTTAACTCTACCTCTACTTCAACCTTTTTCTCGAAAACGAAATAACGGCAACTTATTTATTTCAATCCACAACACAAGATCCTTCATAAATAAGAAAGATAAGGCTGACTTTTCTGATCCTGGAGATCCTGTTTGGCCAACTCTTGAGATTCAATGCTTTGCTTGACTGCTCCACGCTGTGCGACTTTTGATCCGGATATTCGGTTTGAGTGTGTCGTAACGGTCTTCCAAGCAGCGTTCTGACCAGCGGCTGAATCCTTTTTGCGGCTGTTCGGGAAGAGATCCTCTTGGTGCTCGCGACCAGCTCAACCAAACGTTTGCACATCTCAGGCGTAAACATAACGATAACTAGACATGAGAGCGATAAAATACGACAAGGAGTGCGTGTACAACAAAGCGAGCAAATCTCAACAAACAACACAGAATAATGAAAAACGGACGTAAATTCGTGTTCAGCGAACTAAAATGCTCTAGAAATGCTTTACGGACAATATTTGAAAATCGAGATGAAGGTAAAAAAATTTTACCCTGCTAACCACCCATGGTAAAAATATGCCTTGGTCCCCATGTGTTTTTTACCCTTACCTCTACTCTACCTTTACTCTAGCTTTTATTATATACGGTAGAGGTAAGGGTAGAGGTAAGGGTAAAAGGTACGGGTAGAGGTAGAGGTAAAAATTCTTTATTATAACGGGTAGAGGTAAGGTAGAGGTAAGGGTAAAAGGTAAGGGTAAGTAGGGGTAAAAATTCTTTATTATAACGGGTAGAGGTAAAGGTAGAGTAAAGGTAAAGGTAAGGGTAATCGATTATTATAACCGCCCCTGAATGATAGCTCAATGAAAGCCAGAACCTTGGCTACATTTAGATACACACACTTGTATATATAAGGAGAGAAAAAATAAGGTTGCAATCCGCTGTTAGTCGAACCGGTGACCTAAGGCGATGCGTATATAAAGTCCCTCATAAGAATGGCTTGGGAGCAATTATTCACTTTATGTAGAGCTGGACAATTGCGCCAGGAATAACTGTACATATTCGGTACATATTTATCACACCAAATAGAGCGAAGATTACTTTATTCAGAACAACAAACACCAGTAGTCCTTGAAAGGACTGTTGGAGTAAGGCGAGACACTAATAAATCAACAAAAATATTTAGACAAATAACGGAAAAAATATTCTAGGCTTCACCACGGATCCGACGGGCCAGCTGCATATCCTTAGGCATGATTGTCACCTCTTAGCATGGATTGCGCACAGATTCGTGTCTTCGAAGAGAGCAGTCAGATAGGCCTCAGCCGCTTCTTGCAGAGCCAGAACAGCTGATCACTGGAAGCGATAGTCGTCCCGATGCTGCTGAGCCACTTCCCGAACCAGGCGCTGGAAAGGCAACTTTCGGAGCAGGAGATCCGTGGTCTTCTGATATGAGCGCTGGAGTGCCGGCTCTGACATCCGACAAAAGATGTGCAATGGGCTCAGGTGGACAAGGCGGTGGCTATCGTCGCAATTGATGAGCACCCTGTTTATTTCTTCGCCTTCTAAGTTTACTTGTGACCAGCGACTGCATACAACAGGGATGTTGTGTTCACCTCAGGGTTCAGCTACTGTGGTGATTGGAAACTGCACCAAAAATTCTAATCATAGCCGTCTAATTGTTTACAACTCGGCTAGCATCTAGGTTGGAATTACACGTCGGGTACGCATTCTGCGACCTGTGCAGTTAGACTCAGAATTTCATGCTGATCATTTCTATATTATAAACTATGGTAGTTGAAATTAAAAGTGGCTCAAAAACACGATTTTTAAAAGTTGTCATTTTCGAACATTTTCTCATTATTCTATAACCGTAACTAGCACTTTTTGTGATCATTGATTCTCGATTTTGTAACTATTTTGAAGCCCATTCCAAGGGCTTTTAAAAAACATATTATACGCCTGTAATATTTCTAAATTGTAAATAACATTATTGAAAATATTAAAATTCCATTTTTGAAAATCGAACTTTTTACGAATTTCGGCTCGAAAACCTACTTAGAGCACATGTTAAATTGAAATTTTGCGCCATAGGAAAGAGCGATCAATTTCCCTCCTGGATGTGACCTTAGTTCGTTTTTCGTCTGATAAATTAACTCAAAAAAAGTGGCGCCAATTTGAAAAAAAGAGAATTTCTAATCTTGAATTTTTAAAAAGATACTGGTTCGGTTAGTATTTGTGAATATTCCAAGAAAAATTTTATCTACAATATACCAAAATGATCAGCAGGGGAAATTTAACAAAAGTACAATAACAATGTGCAACCACCCAATTTCCATGAAAAAATCGTGGTTTTTTGGGCGTTTTAGCATTAAATTATTTTGGCTTACATTTGCTGAATTGGCTTGTTGTGTTGCGAGTCTTTGCGACAGTTCTGTTAAATTTCCCCTGCTGATCATTTTGGTATATGTAATAAAATTTTTCTTGGAATATTCACAAATACTAAACCGAACCAGGTATCTTTTAAAATTCAAGATTAGAAATTCTCTTTTTCAAATTGGCGCCACTTTTTTTGATTTAATTTATCAGACGAAAAACGAACTAAGGTCACATCCAAGAGGGAAATTGATCGCTCTTCCTATGGCGCAAAATTTCAATTTTTGACATGTGCTCTAAAGTAGTTTTCGAGCCGAATTCGTAAAAAGTTCGATTTTCAAAAATGGAATTTTTAATATTTTCAATAATGTTATTTACAATTTAGAAATATTTACAGGCGTATAATATGTTTTTTTAAAAGCCCTTGGAATGGGCTTCAAATAGTTACAAAATCGAGAATCATGATCACAAAAAGTGTAGTTACGGTTATTAGAATAATGAGAAAATGTTCGAAAATGACAACTTTTAAAATCGTGTTTTTGAGCCACTTTAAATTATCAAACTACCCATAGTTTATAATATAGAAATGATCAGCATGAAATTCTGAGTCTAACTGCACAGGTCGCAGAATGCGTACCCGACGTGTAATTCCAACCTAGATGCTAGCCGAGTTGTAAACAATTAGACGGCTATGATTAGAATTTTTGGTTGCAGTTTCCAATCACCACAGTAGCTGAACCCTGAGGGTGAACACAACATCCCTGTTGTATGCCAGTCGCTGGTCACCAGTAAACTTAGAAGGGCGAAGAAATAAACAGGGTGCTCATCAATTTGCGAGTAGCACCGCCTTGTCACCTGAGCCCATTGCACATCTTTTGGTCGGATGTCAGAGCCGGCACTCAGCGCTCAATATCAACTACTAATTATTAGAGGGTGGGGTTTAATAGAGGTGAGGGATTAATAGAGGTTATACGGTAAACTTTTCAAGACAAAAATTTAAAGGCATTTCGGACAAATTTTTGTGGATCAATTCGGTGTGGATCAATTCGTGTGTGGATCAATTCAGTGTGGATCAATTCGGTGTGGATCAATTCGCTTAACGCCCAAAGTACTAAAATAGTGCTAATACTAAATTAGTACCTAGTACTAATTAGTACTATTTTAGTACTATTTAGTACTCCAAAAGTACTATTTTCTAATGAATTAGTACCAAATCGCAACCCTGATTAAAACCAACTTTTAATTTTTCAGGTAATTAGGTGGATATCCACCTGAGTAGGCGGTACCTACCTCTGGTTTCAGACTCCGAGTGGGTAAAATCGTAATTTCGATCTTACCAAACCGAATTTTCCACAATATTTTACGTATAGGATGGTTAGGATGTTTATTTAAAGTTTAACAAACTTTTATTTTCAGAGCATTTTCGGTGGATCCACCTACCGATTGGTACATACCTCCGGTTCGGGGTCTCGGGTAGGTAAAACCGTAGTTTTGGTCTTATTAAATAGGGTTAGTTAGACGATTCCACGTACCATAGTGCAACTTAATTTAAAATTGGCAAATTTTTTGATTTTGTGTGAAAGTACACAGTCAAAAGGCACGAAAATGCTATGTAAAAGTTGAACGGACTATGAAACGAACATAAATGACTTGAAATTACAAAAAGCCTAAAAACTTTAAGTTGAAACACAAAAGGATCAAGTTGCAAAAAAGTCCAACCTCATTTAAAGTCAATTGTCCATAATCCAAAATTTTCCCGCCCAATTGTCAAAAAGCCGATTTTACTCGGGCCCAGTTGTCCTAAAAACGAATTCCGCATTGGCGGGAGTTCAAAAAGACCAGTATAATTGTGATGAATTGTCCTTTATTTGAATTTCTTTCGAGATCAGTTGTCAAATAGCTGAGTTGTGCGTGATCACAGTTTCCGGATCCAGTCCGCAGCCACCCAAATTGATCGCTCTTTCACATGGCGCAAAATTTAAATTTTTGACATGTGCTCTAAAGTAGGTTTTCGAGCCGAAATTCGTAAAAAGTTCGATTTTCAAAAAAATGGAATTTTTAATATTTTCAATAATGTTATTTACAATTATTCATAATTCTACGGCCAATTTTAAATATTATCTTAACTCTTATCACTACACTATGAATACGTACCTGCGCGTAATGATTCGAGATGTCTTATATAACTAACACACCAATATTTTGTGATAAAATCTCGATTTCTCTGCCAAAAAGGTTAGATTTCATATTTCCTAACTAAATAAATGCAGAATCTATGTTGTGATTATTTGTGTAATGGAAGTTGCGGCAGGATTCTCATTTTGGGTACAGTCAACTCTCAATATAAAGGCAACCTAGGGATCAGCTTGGTGTGCCGGTTTATCGGAAGTTTTTTTGTTCTAATTTATTTGGCAAGCCAAATACGCTTTTTCACAGGGCCGGTTCGGCTAAACTACGCCCTGTGTGCCTTGCCAAAAATCGGTTTTAACCACTTTTAACGCTATTTAAGGTGAACAAACTTGAAAGGCTACTTTAGGCTACCTGAAAGGCTACGGATACCCTAAAAAGATGGGTGCGCATCGTTTCCCCGAACAATCATTTCCCGAAAAGTTCATTTCCCCGAAATGTTTAAAATATGTATTATAGGGGTGTCAGACGGGTATTAAATGGCTGCTGATAAATTCCAACCTAGTATAACATGATAGCTTAACATTGTGTGAGGAATTGGGTTTGTTAGGACAAAATTGTGATTTTACCAGTTTGATTTAGAAAGTTACAGCCATTGAAATTAAGTTTATTTATTGCTTTTTTTCCATCGTGTCTCTTTTTCTTTTATTGAATTTGGTGTAACAAGGATGGACGGTTGCAGTTTTAGGTCAAAAGGTCAGCTTCAAGGCAAGCAACATATCGGAAGCAACCACGTAGTGAGTTAGCCCTGTGTAGAGAGCCACGTTAATCTCATGCTTAGAGAGCTAGACCTAAGGTGCGGCAGAATGACAGGATCGGAATCGGCCTCACAACCGTTAGTTCAACATCCTTGCTCACACCAAAAATCTTTATTCAGACGGTGCGCGGAAGCCCTTGACAAATTTTAAAAAAATTTGTAGGTTTGTTGGACCACCCTGTATGACGGAAAATATGTCGGAGAATTTTCTCGATTCAGCAACCCTATTTTTAAACTAGTATTATAACTTCAATTGCTGTACCACCTTTTGTGGAAGTATCACCTCTGGGGTCCGATTTTACTTACTAGAAAGTCATGGATCAGAATCCCGCGATAGGTCAAAAAATGACACCCCGTTAAGCCCCTTTTTCAGACCAGAAAAGTTATTTTACGGAGCTTTTTATTGCGTTTTCAGATCTACTCGATTATTACCCCCCCCCCCCTCTACCTTAAAAAACTCTCGGGAATTCAGCTTCGCTCATCCTCAGATCTACTAGGCTATGAATAGATCAGCCTTCTACGCACTACCCCAAATCAACGATGAAATTTTAACGATGGATTTCAATAAATTTGTAATCAATGTCTTTGTTCACAAATTTTTTATTTTCAAGTTGTGTGCATTTAGTGCTCAAAATGACCGCTAGGGTCTAGCAAACAAAAATGAAAAAGTTCATATAAAAACTTTAAGAACAGCAAAACCAAGTTCACATAACAGCGTTTTACGTGACCTAATCTCAGTAACACATTGCTTATTTCTAAAGAAATTTCATATAAACTTGTGAATTTTTCCAAAATGTTGCTACGCTTTAATCGGTTATTTTGAGTTCTGAATGCACATTTATCCAAAAAAAAATTGCGAACAAAAGTCGTTAAATACACATTTTCCAACAAAAACCATGATACCCATGATATCATGAACATTTCAGTGAGGCTTTAATCAAAAGGTGACTGCTTTTTTCTCGGGAATTTGTATATTTTTTAAACGCAGAAATCAACAAAGATTTTCCTACCAAATAGATCTGACAAAAATACCGCTATGCTTTCGAAAATGTTGAATTCCAAATTTTGAAATTGGGATCAAATGAGGTGGATCAAATGAGTTGGGATCAAATGAGGTGGGATCAAATGAGTTGGGATCAAATGAGGTGGGATCAAATGAGGTGGGATCAAATTAGTTGTGATCAAATGAGTTGGATCAAATAGTTGTGATCAAATGTGTGGGATCAAATGAGTGTGTACGAAAATATTTGCTACTACCAGGATTCGAACCTGCTCGAAATTTTTGAATTGGCGGTTTGGGGACGAATTTTACCGCCGCCCCACGAGAACAACTAAATAAGAATTTTCGAACCGTGCAAATAAAAATCACTTTCGAATACATTTTTTTCATTTTCTCTGTGTTTGATAATCAAACAAACTCTTCTGCGATCAAACTTTGATCACCGGCTTCTTCTGTGCTTGGTGCTCAACTCCAAGCGTTTTCATAGTGACACCAATACTCTAAGCGAAACATTTATTCAGGCTAGAGAAAACGCACGAGTAAATTGCAAAAAACGTTCATCCACTAGATAATCTATTTTTTGATTTTGTCAATTTTTCTACGACAAGATGATAAATTTCCCTATGTCACTCTATACATGAAATCAAGATCAATGTACCGTATATTCTCGATTAGAAGGCCTCTCTAATAGAAGGGCCCTCTCTAATAGAAGGCCCCTTGAGGACCTATATATCAGATGAAAAGAAATTCGCAAATCTGTTTTTCGGGTTTCTTTAGTTAGCACGAGCTCACGATTCACCCCCCTTTAATTTACTTTGTAAAAATTTTTGTTGAGCACCGAAAATCTCAAATCGAAATATTTTTTTTCCGACTTTTTAGGTTGAAAAAGAAGGCCCGGCCTCTAAAGAGAATACGGTAAATATTTGATGTTCCAGTCATGATAAACCAAAATAAAATATTTTTATGCACCGTTTTGAAAAGCTTTCAATTCCAGAAATCATGGTGCGACTCTAGTTGATGTTCTCAATGAGCTTATCAGTTCGTAACACAGTCAACAGCGTGAAATATGCTTCCGAAGTTTGCAAATACCCCCCTAGAGATCTCGGTGTCACCAAGGTTGCAACATTTCGATTTTTTTTCTTTCAATTTTCAAATTGTGCTTTTAGGATCAGTTTGATGTGGTGGATTTGACGGACAACAATATTCGCAAGTTACACAATCTCCTCTCTGAAACGATTGCAAACGCTTCTCTACACAATAATCACATCTCCGTAAGCTCTCTCACCAATGATTCATGATTGCAGCTCTATATAATTTTTAGGAAATTGACAAAGCAATTGGTGAGCACTTGCCCAATCTGAAGACTCTAGCACTGACGAACAATGAAGTTACTGAGCTGGTGGACGTCGACCCTTTGGCGACTTGCAAAACTTGGAGCATCTGACTATGGTGGAAATCCAGTGACGCACAAACCCAACTACAGACTCTATATGATCTACACTTTGAGGAATGTCAGAGTGCTGGATTTTCAGCGAGTCAAAGACAAGGTCATTTCCTGTGCACCAATTTTTTTGAATCTTTATATGCGCCTTTAGGAACGTGTAGCTGCCAAGAAGTTGTTCAAGCCGAAAAAGACTATTATTAATGATTCAGGAACGGAAAATCTGACAAGCACTGATTCAGCCGCGAAGCAGCTTCCAAACACCGAGGATCCGGCTCTGAAGATGTTGTCAAACACTGGTGGTCAAGCTATGGAAGTCTCAATCAATGACGAAAAGCAAATTGGTGGATCTGCCACTGTTGTTTCTGCAGCCGCTCAGATGGATGAGTATGAAGACATGGTGTGTTGACACATTGGTTCAAAATTTGTGTTTGTTTACATTGTTGATGGTATCGAATAAAGATTTTTTGGTTGCATGTCTGGGTAGTCCGTTTCTTATGACCCGTCCCAGTGTCCATCCCGGGTGATTTTGGCTTCACGGATTTATTATCCCCCCTGATTTTGGAAATATGTCCGTCGATGGCCCCTTAGAATTCAAAACATAATCACTTAAGATTTTTGCCCGAAATGCGAAAGTTCAAAATTTGACTGAAATTTTGATACATTGAACCCAAGCCTGGACAAATTCGTAAGTTATTTTCATTTCGACTATTCCGGCAAACTTATTTCAGACGCTTTCTCAGATCCAGGGCATCAAAAATATTTTGTCTAGCTTTTGTCCATGACGTGAAACTGCGACAAAATATTTTGCATATTTTTTTGAAAACTGATTTTCGTTGTCAAATTTCCTGTTTGTGTCTTGATCGGGGAAATCTTTTGTCCCGTCTCGGAATTTCGGTTGGTCCTGACCGTCCCGGGATTTTTTTTCAGAATTTTTGTCCGTCCCGGAACAGGCCATTCTCCATCCTAGTGTTTTCTTTGATTGCCTACCTCACTCGATTTCTTGTTCTACGAATCACTCTATGGGTTTTTAATACGGGTTGCGTGTCCAAACTAAATTTTCTTTAAATTTTTGATATTATTATTTTTGACTTCGAGGCAGTTCTTGTCATTCACACAATTTTTAAGGCAGAAAGTCAAGACACTACCTACTAGCATCTTGCTACATAAAGATGTAATTTTGCATTGCATTCCGTATGAATGTTTCGAAAACTAGTCTTGTTGTGCATCGTCACAAAGTCCAGAATTAAAACTATTTTGTTGAGGTCATTTACATTGGCCGGGTTAGGCCGCTTTTTGCGATATAGTCGACGTTCTCTATAACATACTCCCATATAACTTACAGCTCTCTATAACATACGGCAAATAATGCCATCTTGGTCAAGCTTTAAAGGGCGTACCAGCGCGTTACACTGAAATTAAGGCGGACACAGCAATTTGTTTCTCTCTCGACTATTTTCTATAAAGGTTCTAACTGATCCGACGAAAGTTTTCTGCCTACTTTTTAAAAGTAATATGAGGTCATAAATATCAAATTTGAGTTGAAACGAGTGAAAACAAGGAAGATTTAAAATTTTAAAAACGTTCTTTTATTAGAAGGGGGCGAATTGTCCTTTTAAATCGGGAGGGGGCGAATTGTTCCATTTATCGAGAGGATGCGAATCGCTCCTTTTTATTGGGAGGAAGCGAATTGTCCTTTTTATTGGAGGGGCGAATTGTCCCTTCTTATTGGGAAGGGGCGAATTTTCCGAGGGGGCGAATCGTCCAAGGGGGCGAATTGTCATCGACCGACTAAAAACATATAATTTTTTTTAACGATTATGTTTACAAAAGTTGGTGCAACTTCACGCTGTCACTCTTTTTCACAAACTGTTTTGAGTTATCTGGTGCAGAAAATCAACGGGCTTTTAAAATATGCAAACCAAAAATTTGAGGCAGAATTAAAAATTTGTGTAGACCACTTTTTACGTCGAAAAAAAATTTCAAAAATTTTTTTCACAGCATTCAGACCCATTTTTATGAAATTTCTATAACTCTTTGATTATAGAAAGGAAGCCATAAGATTTCTGCGTCGAATAACATATAACACTCTAAAAAAAGTATAAAAAAAATTACTGTTGAGCATTTGAAAATATAAAATTTCTCATTTTCGGAGGTCTCCACTGGAGACTCTCCACTAACTCATTTTTTAAAAGCATGATTTTCCGTGCAGGGCCATTTTTTAATATGAAAGTTCTTTTAAAGTTGCTCAAAATGAGTTGCTCTACAAGATAGGCGTAAAAAATTTAGCGTCGAAATTCTGAGGTGACAGGTGTTGTTCAAAATTACAGAAAACGAGTTTTAAATAGGGCCTTTTACACGCATGCCTAGGTCACAGGTTCGAATACACTAGGTGCACACCCGTTTTCACCGACTTTTATTTACAAGTTTGGTTTCTAAATGATATTCAGGCTATTAGCTATCTAAAAGGTTTATTAGCAAAGGGTAAACTTTAAGAACTGAAGTAAAAAATTCGTGTGCATCCAGTGCTATTCGAACCTATGACCTAGGCGATGCATACACAAAGCCCCTTCAATACTTTACTGGGCTTCTCATCCCACTTTTTGGCCTATGGGCTCGAGATCTCAACAGATTTGATTTACAGTCGCATACTGGCTGTCCAACGAGACAAATTCTAATTTGCGAGTGAAAAACAAGTTCGTGAGGTTCCCTGCAAATAGGTCACAAATTTCGGGCAGGAGTAAGATGTGTCGAATCGGCGAGCTTTCGATTGCGGATTTTCAAACGCGGATCACGTATGCGGATATTGCGGATTTTTACATATGCAGAATCCACTTTAGAGACTCCACAATTAGGGATTCCACATTGCGGATTTTGGCGCTACTGTAATATATACCCCCCCCCCAAAACGCTACTGTAATACACAACCCCTCCCCCCAAAATCGACCTACTGTCATATACCCCCCCCCCCCAAACCGACATTTTTAGGGATGGTCAAAAACCATTTTTTATACAATAATTTCGCCATAAAAGGACCACAAAAGCAATTTAAATGGGATTGCGGGCTGTATTGGGAGGGACAAGAATAATACAAGGGCCACTTTTTGAGATTGTTGGGATCCTTAGAGTATTAATTCTCTAAGCGTCTAAGGGTACTTTCAAACCCAGGAACTTGTGGTGCAGGCATAAGTATAAGTACTTTTCATGGACCAAGCCGATCAGCGGGTTGGACCCCGTGGGTTTGCATCTAGGACTAGCACTTTTTCAGTACTAGGCTAAATTTTTGGATGCTGGGCCTCTGCTCGGCCTTGTAGAACGAGGGAAATGCTCTTCGGTGAAAAGCAAAGATGTTGAACATAGTTTTGAATACTGGGGCTTATCGCATAAATAACTCTGGTATGCATGCTTTTTTCATGCATCCAGAGTCGCTTTCGAGTGATTTGTGTCTAAGGTATGTGGGTGTGCGCATCTCGACTCCAACCCCCAAGATGCGCGCACGCACTTACCTTAGACATGATTCCGAGAAGTACACTTGATCGTAAAATGCATATAGAGTCTATTTTTGCCACGGCCCGAGTTGAAAAACATGGTAAAGCAGCTAAAAAAAGTTGCCTCTTTATTATTCCCTTCCCTCCCAATACAGCCCATAATCCTTTTTAAACTGCTTTTCTGTCCTTTATGGCAAAATTATTGCATAAAAAATGGTTTTAGACACTCCCAAAAAGATTTGGGGGAAGGGCTTGGTATATTACAGTAGCTTTTTTGGGGGGAGTGTATATGACAGTAGCGTCGGATTTTCATCTGCGGAATTTGCTTTTGCGGATTTACATTTGCAGACTTTGAAATGCGGATTTCACATCTGCGGATTTTCTAGTGCGGACTTTTATTTGCGATTTACATATTTGGGATTTTGTTTTGCGGTTTCAGCATTTGCGCATTTTCTTTTGCGGATTTGCACTATTTTCGGATTTTTTGTAAATAGGAAATTTTAAAATCAATTTTACACATTTACAGTTAAATGGCTGATTAGCTGATATTTATAATTTTCAAATTTTACATTTGTGCTTGTTTAGTTAAATCAAATGCTGGAAAAGGAACAAAAGAGAGAAGATACCAAAGGCGTTTAAATTTAGAGTGATACTCTTTAATCATTAAGTAGATTGACGCCTTACAGCGTATGGTGAAGTTATAACAATCGTTTTAAACACTCTAAAGAGAAACTCCAACGTACCCTTCACTCGTTTCAGGTACCCACCAGTGACTGAGATACCCTTTAGGAAAAGTTTAAGCACCGCCAGGTGGTTGGGGTACACTCCCGGTGGTTCAAGTACCCTCCAGCTGGTTTCGATGCTCTCCGTGTGATTCAGGTACCATCCAGGTGTTTCACGTACGCTCAGGGTGTTTCAGCTAAATGCAGGTGTTCAAGTCAGAGTGAGTACTGAAAAACCAGACTAAAATCCACCATCAGCAATAAAGAAGGTAACAAAAACTATAATTATATAGTGTTTGTGCTTTAGAGAAAGCCAAGATTTCAAACTTGAGGGTTCCTCAGAGATATCCGACATGAATTTGCGAAAAATGGCAGAAATTAGGCTTGACACAAAATCCACCCTGAATCTAAGCTAAAATCCACCATCTTTAATCGGAAGCTGGGGGTGAGTCAAGGAATTTTTTTAAGCGAGTCATAGTAGTAAGGGGTGTAGTATTGTCTCCCCTCTGGGGTCATCAATCATCCGACCCATCAAAAGTGACAGGTTGAATGATTGATGACCCAACCTCACCCCTAGCCCGCTCCCTCTGCTCTATACAGGGTGCGCCAAAAGTCCTGACACGGACAAAAATTCAAGATTTTTATGTCCCAACCTAACAATATTAAAAAACAATAAATACCATTTGAAAGCTAAGACAATTCTGCACAAGATTATTCTTTTACGCCATCTTTCGACCGCCGAGTATAGTTCTCAAAAGCGTTAACACGCATTTGAGCCCTTTGGATTTGAGCACACGCATTTGAGCTGGTAGGCACTGGTAAGAGGACTGTTACAGTGCATCAAGTTGTTAGAACAGGATGGTAAGGATTAAATCACTAAATAAGATGTTAAAAGTGACTAGAAAGTGAATTTTTTGGCAACCAGACATTTTCTAATATTTTTAGAATTTGTCGCCGCGACATTTTCTAATATTTTTCGGTAAATTCGGTTGTTTTGTCCCGAATTTACCGAAAAATATTAGAAAATGTCGCGCGACAAATTCAAAAAATATTAGAAAATGTCTGGTTGCCGAATTTTTTGAGAGCATCAAAACAGCATCAAAATTTTGATGCTGTTTTGATGTTATTTTGATGCTCATTTTTCAAAAACGAAACGCCAAGCCATTTGATGCTCAGCATCAAATTTGATGCTTTTGAAAACTATACCGCCGAGGCGAGCAAATTTACATCAATTTAATTGGTTTGCTGCACCCTGTATAGCAGTTATGGCAATTTAGTTGTCATTCGAAAGCTTATCTTTGTGCCTACAAAATGAGTGGTGAACGAAAATAGTTTGGTTGATCACAAAAAAAAAAAGATTTGACTGTTTTAATGATTTTTATCTTCAGTTCCCTTAACTTTTTAATATTTCTTCAATTTGTCCTTCAGAAAGTCTCATTTAAATGGTCATATCTTTTTGTAAAACCGAGCAAAAATTTTTTTTCAGCGCATATGTTTCAGAGTTAAGTTAGGCTTTCGAATGGTATATTTGCCTTCAAAGTTTATGTATCACAAAGGGTGCAGCAAACCAATTAAATTGATGTAAATTTGCTCGCCTCGCCCTAAAAACGATGGAAAGGCGAAAAAAAGGCTCGATTGCAGTTTAGGCATCCTTAACCACTTTAGGCATCCTTAAATATTTAGGCATCCGTAGAAAGTTTAGGCATCCGATAAATACTTTAGGCATCCATAAAAAATTCGACTTTTTAGAAGTAGTCTAAAAACCATTTTAAAGCAATTATTCTGTAAAAAAACTAAAAAAGCAATTTCTATGGAACTTTGGGCTGTAATGGGTGGAAGAAACAAAAAAAAGCCAATTATTTGAACCACTCTCTACCTAGTTTTGGCTGTTTTACCATGTTTTTCACTCGGGCCGTGGCAAAAAGAGACTCTATATGCATTTTATAGTCAAGAGTACATTCGGAATCATGTCTAAATCACGGATCACGCCCCCGAAGGGGCGCAGGGGGCTTGAGTTGAGATGCGCACACCACATACCTTAGACACAAATCACTCGAAAGCGACTCTGGATGCATGAAAAAGCATGCATACCAGAGTTTATTTATGCGGTAGGCCCCAGTATTCAAAACTATGCTCAACATCTTTTTTTTGCTGGTTAGCTTCTTATTTAAGTGGCCCCTCTTTTTCTTTCTCCTCCCAAACAGCACTTTGTCCCTTTTTGAATTACTTTTCTAATCTTTTTATACAAAAATATTACTTGAAATGGTTTCTAGACACTTTAAAAAACGTTATTTTAAGGAGGTATAAGCCAGAAGGTCCGTAAACATGCAGGTATAAGCAAGTAACTTTTTTTGATGGGAAGGGTGGTCTGGTAACTGTTAGAGTAAAAGCAAGTAGCGCAATTTTCTTGCATACTCTATACATGTTGTTATGGAATAAAGCTAAGGATGCCTAAACTTTTTATGGATGCTAAAGTATTGATTGGATGCCTAAACTTTTATGGATGCCTAAACTTTCTATGGATGCCTAAAATATTTAAGGATGCCTAAACTTAAGGATGCCTAAAGTGGTTAAGGGTGCCTAAACTGCAATGTACCGAAAAAGTTGGAAGGACATTTTTCCGAAAAAAAAAATTCGATTGCCGTGGTCCCACTGTGGTTTTGGTCATTTTTTGTCTTGATCCCTCCTATGGTTTTGGTCATTTTTTGGTACTTTACAACCAGACCCCCTTCGGGGCGCAGGAGGCTTGGGGCTTGGTTTGAGATGCGCACACCCACATACCTTAACAAATCACTCCAAAGTGACTCTGGATGCATAAAAAGCAATGCATAACAGCGTTTCTTATGCGATTAGGCCCAGTTAACAAAAACTATGTTCAAATTCCATGTTTTTGAGTCGAAAAATGACCAAAAACCATAGGGGGACCAAGCAATCGAAAAATTTTTTTTTCGAAAAAATGTCCTTTCTACTTTTTTCGCCTTTTCCATCGTTTTTAGGGCCTAAACACATACTTTCCCTGAAAAAACCCACTTTTGGGCTACCCCGAATAGTGTTACTTTAGCCAAAAACATTTGACGGTTTCAATATTTTTCTATAACACTTTAATGTTTTTTTATGCTTTCACTAATTATATAACATTATTTAGTGGAACCCATGTAAAAATATCATAAATGTCTTTACATTATAATCTTTTTGCAACTGTCAGAGCGTCTTCCATTATGTAGTCAAACCCATTTCTCAACCCCATGTTACCCCCCCCCTTTCAGGGCAAGTGAACCACGTAGACCAGGCGCATATGGAGAACGTGGTTGGATTCTTTTGAACCATCACTTTGGAGAATTATTCTGAATGGTCAAACTACCAGTTGTTTCTTGCCTAAAACTATGCCCTGAGTACGCTGTATAATAACAGCAACTCGTTACAAATGTGACTCGTTACAATTTTGAATTTTTCATTTCATTTTTTTGACTGTTTCTGCATGTTCCTCTTAACTTTTTTTAACTTAGGCCTTAGGCTTAGGCTAGGTAGGCCAGCGCACGTTAGGGCGGCTCAACGTGTATCTCAGACTGACACCAAAACGCGCCAATTGAAAAACTGTAACGAGTCACAATTGGTAACGAGTCGCCTGGCATCGAGTACGCTACTATACCTTAAGCATGATTTGATGTTCTTCACGGAAGTTGTCCAGCTGGAAGACCATCTAGATAAATATAAATTATAACTAGGTTTCGCTCTTTACAAACTTTTCTTGCACCTAGATAACATATTTGCCCATGTAGAATAATTTCCAAAATTTGTGATTGACCATCTTGTAGTGGGTACTCACCCAGGTCAATTATTCAGACCCGGATTGGGATCAAGGATTATCCTTGATCGCGCGAACTGTATTTCTTTGGTTTAGTTTTGTTACTTCATTACTGTAAAATCCATGAGTTGTGATCCATAAGCCGAAACAAATTTAAAAATTGTCGAATGCCAACAATATTTTAGCTTTCTGTCTTTATCTCATCTATTGATATGAGATGATAATTAATATCTCTATGTTCTGTTTGTAACTTATTCGAGCGTTCTGTATTTCCGTGCCCCTTACTTTCACTTATTCATTTATGTTCGTCATGGCTGATGAAGCCAAAGAAATCCAATTGCAAGAAATTGAGGCGCTAGAATCAATTTATATATCTGAGCTACAAGTGTTATCTCGTGAATACCCAAATATATGCCTGCAAGTAACTATTCACTGCCTGACCTTTCAGTAAGTTCTTTTATTGTATAGGTTCTCTGTTGCAATGTTGGGGTTTTTACTGTTGCAAGTTTCAATAATTTATTTTGATATTTTGCAGAATGCTGACTCTGAATCTCTAGGTTCATGTACCTTGGAAGTAACACTTCTGCCGATTATCCTAATGTAATCCAGCAATAAAATTAATAGAATGAATGAAGGTGTTTGGAAGAAAATATCCGAACATTTGTATACAGATCTGATCAACGTTGCTAAAGAAACCTTAGCATGTGTATGATCTTCACGTTGGTCTCTGAACTGCAGGTGAAAAATTGATTGCATAACTAACCCAAATGTTTTTATTGAAATTATTCCAGGAAAAAATTTGAGAAGAGACGGAAGAGGAGCGCGTAAAAAGACACAACAAATTGAGAGCCACAACAAGGAGATGGCTGATAAGGCTGAGCAAATCCACTTTGAAGTTAATTTTAAATCAAAGTTTCGGCTTGGAAGTAATAATTAAAGCAAATATTCAGCACTCGTGTGACTGTGGAGCAGTTCAATAAGTGGAAGCAACCTTGTGGAAGAGATGATGCCAAGAAAGATGCAGAACTAAAGGTACAAAATTGAAATGGTGCAGACATTCTGCTTTAGCTAGTTGACAACGGTCTGCCGAATCGTTAATGGTCATTTAAAAATATGAAGAAGCTTAAAGTGTATCAGTGTACAGCCGCACTCTATATAAGAACTCCAAAAGGCCGGCACCATGGCTTGCTCTGTAGAGAGTTCGTTATATAGAGGTTCGGCTGTAGCACCCTTTGAATCAAGAATACTATATGAAGATTGCGGCATTGGAACACTAAGAAAATTACAAATAGCAACATGATTTTAAGGTTCAGTAGATTAGGAAGATGAGAGTCTCACGCAATTATTAGTCTCATCATGAGACTAATGGCTTGGTTACAATGCATGTCGATGTCGAAGCAAAGTGGTTACAGTGACATGTCGATGTCGAAGTCGATGTCTATGTCGATGTCGAAGGTGTTACAGTGCGTGTCGAAGTCGATTCGATGTCTATGTCGAAGTCGATGTCGATGTCGAAGTAGGCTATTTAATATAGATTTTCGAAATTCGAAATCGTTCGAATTTTTTTTTCTTCTGCTTCGACAAGAGCTAGGTTTTCAACAGTCAAATACAATTATTTTTACTCATCTGGTCGGAATTTCATGCGCTATCTTTTGTGCTATAAATTTTTTGAAAAAGGCAAATGAAAAACGTCTACCGAATTGATTTTTCAGAACTACATCGCATTTTTTTTGCACTTCGACACGAATTCGACAGGACTTCGACATGCCTTATTTTTCTAGTCTTTTATTTTCAACACCAGAGAGCGTATGTCCTGAAAGTATATTCTTGTGCAGAATTTCACGCTGAACACATGGTGGAAAAAAAATTCACAAAGAGTCATTGTATGGTGGTCTGTTGCCCTTGTTAACGACAAGTACGATTTTGCCTATGAAACTTCAAAGAGATAGACCATGCGAACTTTTTAAGGCTCAAATTGTTTTACCACCTCAAATTATTTTTATCCCCTAAAATTTGAGTTTTGGGCATTTTGGGCCCTTAAATTATTTCTTTTGATGTACCGAAGAATTTAAAGAAATATTTGCTAAAAAGCACATTTGCTCAAAATAATTTCGCTAAAGACACACTTGGTAAACAAAATTTTGGTAAAGGCATTTTCTGGTTCCTTTGTTTTCACAGGTATGATGACAATACGGTTTTTTGAAAATGCAGGTACGTGGAACCGAACATGTGACCTTAAACATTTCCCCATCACGTTAACCACTGCACTACGAACTCGATTGCATGACCCCAAGTGCGTCCACCCTCCAGTGCAAGTCATTATTTTGAACATTTTACCTACTTAACTCACTTGGATAGTATCTAAACCACGTGTTATGTATATTTTCACCATAGGGTCGAACGCCGGTACCCCGAAATTTAGGCGGCATTTTGCATTTCGAAAAAATAAATTCTTTAAAAATAAAAAAGCCATTTTTCTAACTTAAAATTGTGTGGGGAATTGGTTTTTAAGCCCGAAGTTGCGATTTTACACACCCTAACTTCGATACCTGGCGTAGGTGTCACCTGGCCGTGGAGTCCACCTGGATGGCCTTTAAATAAAAAAGTTCATTTAAAGGAAAATCCGTTTTTCCAAACTAAAAATCTGTGAGAGTTGGGCTTGTTAGACCAAAAGTGCGATTTTACCTACCCAACCCCAATCAAACAAAGCCAAGTAGTCGTCCACTTGGATCAAATTTGGGTTCTGAAACCTGTTTTCTGGTGATTCGAACACGCTGAAGATGGTGATATAATGTGAAATAAGTTTTGTATGTTTTTTCGAGTATCGGGATTACAATTGATTTACCAAAACTCGCTTTTACCAAAACTCGAAAAATACCTGAGAAAATGGCATTTTACCTCTATCAAACCAGTTTCAGCATGCCCGAATCAATCCAGAAAACAGATTTTGGGGCTGAAAAAGTAAAAATTTTTGCTCTGTGTGAAATCCACTTGGTTTGGATTGACTTAAAAATTTAAATCCCGCATAAATTTCTCAAACCGAGGTTGATGTTCGAACCCTATATAACCGTATTCTCTCTAATAGAACCACATGTGGTTCTATTTTTCAACCCCCCTCTGGGGGGTGTGTTCTATTAGAGAGTGTGTTCTAATAGAGAGGTGTGGTTCTATTTCACAACCCCCTGGGGGTGTGGTCTATTAGAGATGTGTTCTAATAGAGAGTGTGTTCTATTAGAGAGAATACGGTAGGTGCAAAGCCTATTTCACATATTTGCACCGACAATACCGAAGAATATTTGGTTGCTTCGCGCCGAAAGACAGCACATTACCCATTGCAAGGGATTGGGTGAAAAAAAAACTCAGGGGAACCGAAAGGTAGGCTTAAAAACTATTTGGAGGGGCTTTTACGTTTTTGATACTATCCTAGTGGGTTAGTTTTAAAAAGATCAAATAATGACTTCTTTTTCAAGATAATAAATAAAAACAATAAAAAAATATATGAAAATATGGTGTGGTGACCGATTCTCATTATGGCGATCGACATTCCATTGTAACCACCTTCGACATCGACATCGACAATGACATCGACATCGACTTCGACATCGACATCCACATCGACACGCCATTGTAACCACAGGGTAATAATTGCTAGCATCTGATTAGTACAAAGCTGATTCCTATTAAGCAACCGTCTATTTTTCGAATCTCTTAGGAGGGTGAAAGCTGCTAAGAAATAGTCTCGACACGAAAGATTATCCCAAGTTATTCTTCTTAATTTTGTTTTAGAGCCATATTTGTCGACAACTCGGTGTGCAATCTCGGACAAACTGTTGCAGAATTAAAAGTTGGATTAGTGACATCTATATCAAAATTTCTAAATTCTTTCAAAAATACCCTGAAAATCTAAATGCAATAGAAGACTAACCAACTTTTTTTGATGGTTTTTTCCCTTTTCCATTCAATTTAGAGTATTTTTAAAGAGAATTTTAGAAGTTAAATTGATATTGCTTAATCCAACTTCAATTCTGCACAGTTTGTCTGAGATTGCAACACCGAGTTGCGGACAAAATATGGCTCTAAAACCACATTTAAAGGACCATGGTTTTTGCGCGCAGCGGTGTCCCCCGCCATTCAAATATTTTTCATAATCGTTGAACTTCTGCACGAAGTTTTCAACTTCTTTCTAAAGAAAACAAGGCCTAGAATTTAATTTTAGTATAGTTTTTTAGAAACCAAGTTGAAAACCCGTACACAAGTTCAGTTATTAGGAAAAATATTGAATTGGCGGGGGAAATCACTGCGCGCAAAACCATGTCCTTATATAGGGTTGAATGGTATTACCGGTAATTACCGGGTCATACCCGGGTAATTCCCGGAAAATACTTTTCCAGCCTTATTTCTCGGTAATTACTTGGGTAATTACCCGGGTATTACCCGGGTAATTACCCGGAAAGTATTTCTCCGGAGAATTACCAACCCTGAGTCCTTTAAGAAGCCATAAACTTGGGATAATCTTTCGTGTCGAGACTATTTCCTTAACAGCTTTCACCCTCCTTAAGAAATTGATTTCTGAAAGATTTCTCGCAAGAGTGGTAATCACTATTTTTTCGCAAAATGGTTAGGTAAATTCTAAATCATATCAAATTTATCTTACATGTTATAACCCGAAATTACCAGACAACTTTACAGCCAAAGAGCTATGGTAGCACCAGACTAACTGGCAAACAACTTCTTGAGAACTGACTCTCTCAATTTCTCTGACCTACAGTTCACAAATGAGAATGCAGGAGTGATATTGATGAATCCTGTTGAGGCATCATTTGAAAAAGTTTCCGCGAACAATATTTTAAGCATCAAATTTTAGGACGACATCGATATCAGCGA
>SADC01000547.1:0-69792 GCA_004194705.1 Ditylenchus dipsaci | reverse complement strand
AAAAATCCTTATTTGATATACGAGGCTCAAGCTATAGAACAAATAAATGAAATTTGAAACAATTACTGAATTTTTCAAAATGGTGAAAATTGTTTGAAAGAAGAACGCAGTCAATGAAATGGAGACGTTCAAAAACTTGTAAAATATCTAGATTTCTCTTCTCCTACTCCAGCTACCCGCACAAAAAGGGGGTACTAGACTACTCGTACTTCGTACCTCTTAAATTTCTTCTCGTACTTCGTACTCGTATCGTAGTACGAGTACGTGTACGAGTACGAGTACGAAGTACGAGTAGAGGTCCAAACACTGGTTGTAAGATAATAGGTAAACTAGAATTCGCATCAAGACGAGACGGAGTCCAGCAGCTTGCTTCCCAAATCCTGCATTTTTGACCAGAAAATTACGATTGCTATCACTAGGTTTTGAACTCGTTAAACCAGAAATTTGCCTGCGGGCGTTTTTGAGCCAGTCAGTATAGTTTACTTTACCTAATATTTCTATTAATATAAAAAGATTTAAAAAAAAAAAACCTTGATTATCATATCGGAACATAAAATACAATGCATGTATTTAATAAATGTGTTATAATTATTTTTATTATTTATGCTTATTATACAGTCGACTCTCGATATAAGCACACCCTCGGGCCGGTCCCAGGCCAGTAAAACTCCAGTAAAAGCCACTCCGCTTTATTATGGGATAAAACTTTAACTTTAAATCGTAAATGAGCGTTAAAATCTTGCTACGAGATATTTCATTCAAAAGAGAGAGAGTGAACGAAAAACAGAGTAAACTCACAAATTCTTTTCAGTTATTTAAATTTCGGTTGTTATGTGTTTGAAATAAATCTTCGATATGATATGATTTTTCTCGATACTTTTGGTCATTCTCTTTCAAAAAAATATCACTCTCGATATAAGCAAACTTTTGCCGGTCCCAGAGTGTGCTTATATCGAGAGTCGACTGTATATTTTTTTATTTATCAAGAAAATGCCCGTATTAAAATATAAAGAAGCGGCAGAATATTTATCTTGTCATCAATCTGATTGTGTTGGTTTTATTTTTACTTTTGCTTTCCTGTCTGAACAATTATTTCACATTTTCTTTCAAGTTTCCTTATTTGAGTTTCCTAAACTTTAGAAAATACAGGTCCTCTATTATCAAATTAAATAAATCACTTTATAAACATTTCATTTGCCCGTATTATCTCTTCTGAACTGGACGGCTCGTTATATCAGCCTTTCCGTAGAGAGCCACTTTTATAGAGAGAGACGGAAATGAAAGAGATTCAAAAAAAATTTTACGATTTTAAATTTTTAAGTTAACTATAAATACACTTTTATTTTCAAAATCGGAAAAATAAATTTGGAATTCCGTCTACACCCTGTTTCGAAGCCATTTTGTTTAAAAAAGAACAGAAGAATAAATCCAATTTTAGCAACACAAAACAATTTCATGAAATAATTTTTGATTTATATTATATATTTGTGTAATACTATTGAAAATATTTTACTTGAAAAAATATAATTTAAATGGGTTGTTTTACTTTTTCAGCATTTATAATTTGCTTCTGACACCAACATCGTAAAAAATACTAAAATAATAAGTACAGTTAAAATTATTTTATAAAGAATTTAAGGGACCGCCGAAAAGTTTCGTTAAATCAGGGTTTCGTTAATGTCTCTTCTACAACGTTGTTTGAATGAATACAATATAAAAGCGTTTTACGCCAACAACAACGACAATGCCAACGCGCGACGCCAGCGACAACGAATTTTTTTTATTCCAAATTAGACAAATTTTGCATTTTCAGTGAGATATTTGGAGTGAAAACGTGTGCAAAAAATATACTTAGTCTTCAAAATTTTGACTTAAAATGCAAAATTTGTTTAATTTTTGTTGTCATTTGGCATCATCGTAAGCCTAAGCCTGAAAATAAATAAATTCAGGAGTGTTAATAAGTAATTAAAATCTGATTATTTCTATCATTTTTTCATCCCACTTTTTTTTCGTGAGTATTTTGGCGCTACAGTCGAACCTGTATGAACGGACACCACAAATTCGTTGCCCAGCTGGTCCGACACTTTTTAGACCTCTTTTCAGATGTTTTTTTAATCCTGTTTTGACAGTCTGGTCGCAAATATTGCAACGATGCCGATTTTGCCGATCGTTTTTTCAAAATCCGAGAATCTTTACTATAAAAAAGCAAAAGCTCGATAAAACGGACAGCCTTTTTCAGAAATAGGTGTCCGTTTATCGAGATTTTGCTTTTTAGAGTGAACAGTTGTTGTATTTTAAAAACGATGGGCAGAATCGACGTCCTTGCGATATTTGCGACCACACTGTCAAAACAATAAAGTCAACAACTCCTGACTGGGTTATAATTGAAAAATAATGTCACGTTTTTTCAAGCTAACTTTGAAAAAATATTTTGCACTTTTGAAAAATACCATTTAAGAAAAGCATAAAAACTAAATTTCCGCTTCAGTGAATTGTGCATGTTTGTTACATTTAATTATTAATGACGTATTTCTTCATTTTTTAAATATTTTCTATTAGAAAATTTTCATAATTCCATATATAAAGTAGAAAGCTATGTCCCTCACCAAATTTTTTTTATTATTACTAAATTGGGCTGATAGGCTGATGACTGCTGACTTTTTTGTAGTTACTTAAATTAATCGGTTGTAGAAAAATAGACAAAGCTCTTTCACAATTCATTTTTTATTTTTTCAGCACTTTTTTACTATTATAAATGCGTGTTTATAATTGATTTTTGTATTTTGCTGATTTCTCAGAGTCTGCTAAAAATCATGTCATGCATTAATATTTTATAATTAATTTTCAAAAAACTTTCTTGTCAGATTATAAAATAATTACATAAGATTAGCTTTCGAGATTCGGGGTCGGGATTCCTAAAATTTTCGGGATTCGGGATTCTCTCCAGGAGAATCCTGGAATCCCGCGGGATTCGGGATTTTTCGATAAACCGCAAAGTGAATATTCTAACAAAATTTCTTGTATGATAAGCAATAAAATTGTCTTAAGAGGCTTTTACATAACTTAGCGTGGTAACTTAAAGCCTTTTAAAAGCCCTTTAAGTTACCACGGTAACTTACTGGTAACTTACCACAGCCGGTAAATTTACCAACAACCATAAATTTAATCGGCTGTGCAGTCAACTTTGGCTTGTACAAATAACTGCAGTTAATCGCAGCTCATACAGTTAACTGCAGCTCGTACAATTGTATAGTTCACTGTATATTTAACGATATACCGTATTACCTCTAATGAGAGCCCAGGGCTCTCATTTTTTCAACCTCCCTTCAAAGGGGCTCTTATTAGGACATGGCTCTAAATAGGACATGGGCCCTTATTTTTCAACCTCTCGGTGTCGAAGAAAATGTTTATGCCCTACCATCAAACCAAACAAATTTTATTTAAATTTTCTAACGATCAAAATATGGTGAAATTCGGTGTTAACCTCACTAATATCGTCATTTTCAAAGATCAAAGATTCGATGCACTTGCCACCCTAAGGATCCAAGTAAACCGCTGTCTCATCTGCCGCAGAGATCTGCTGATAACTAAAAGAAAGAAATGAAAACCCTCACAAAATCTTCAAATCTTACTTGTTTTTTGGCGCACTTATGAGACGTAGAGCAGAAAATCAACGATCTTCTTCACGTAGTTGGTTGGCGGTTTCTGGCAGACGGTAGTCGGAACGCACATGAGAAAATTATGACGCGCTAGAAATTGCCTGAGCCATCCTCTACTTCCCTAAAACCTTCTTTTAAACAGCAGGCACAAATGGATAGCAAACCTTGAATTCAGCTTCGTCTTGTTCAGCATTAAACATTTGCACGGCTTCTGCTGCAGGAAGGTGTGAGAGATTCGAAGCTTCTTTGACTGGCCTCTCTGACCCAAATTGCGAGTTGTTTGTCGTGCTCCTTGAACGTCTTCTTTCGACCTCCTTTAGGCAACTTCATTCTTGAAACTTTTCTGCTGGCGATGAATTCCTAAACATATCACAATCAATAAATAAAGGCAGAGACAATTATTAATTGATCTTGTGCAACTGCTTTTCCAGCTTCACCCAATTGCGCACTTGCTTTCGATGAAGTTCGAGCTTGACGGCGGCTTTTACTTTATCGTTTTCCTTCGCAAACTTGACGATATTAAGCTTGAATTTTGCAGAGTAAGACTTTTGCTTTCGTTGTGCTTTGACCTCCTCGTTTTCGCCTTCGGAGCCACTCCCGACTTGTTCGCTTTCCTCTTCAGAACCACTTCGTAGTTTGCGATACATACAAATTACTGTAAATGAGAGATTACACCAAAAAATTACGACAAGAAAAATTGCGATCAGCAAAAAAAGCCAGCAAAAAATACAGTTTTTATTAAAGGGTGGGGGGGGGGCGGTCTTATTAGAACATGTCCTCTCATTAGAGTATACGGTAGTTAAAATGGCCCTGGTAAACATCATGAAAACATTGTAACAGCCTTACAAAATTGGATTTATCAAATTTTGGATTTTTTCAGGATTCTAATGAAAACGGATAATGGACCGGCGAGATTCGGGATTTCATTTTTTGGGCCGGCGGGACTCGGGACCGGGATTTGGAAAATTTTAAGGATTCCCGTCCCCAAGCCTACTTTATTTAGATTAATTACTTTAAAAGTAGTATTTATACAATATCTTCCTAACAGACTTGTATAAAACTTAACGGCTAAATTGAACCTGAATCCCTACGCTTGCAAGACCAAGGCAAATTTTTTTCGAAATTTTTTTCACCAATAATTTCTAAAAAATAGTGCATCCAAAAATTTGCAAAAAATCGCCTCGGTTCTACAATCTGATTTGACCGGGGCTCAGGTTCAAATGCCCCACTTTTAAAAATTGTTCACGTTGTTGTTGATCTTTTTCAAAAGAATGAAACTTTTATTAAAATATGATTAATGTCTTATTTTACTTATTTATTTTTATTCTCTTATATCTTTGAAGTTATTAGCAGTTTTCAATTTTCTAATGATATCACTTACTTGATATCACTTATAACTATGCATAAATTATATTTTATCATTCTGAGATTTTTAAAACCGATTGATAAAAATAAACAATGCGGGTCTTTTCGGGATCCTGACCATGATACTGTGTGGGCAGTGTCAGAAACGTAGGTTTTGCAAGGCCCTTAATGGCAATGCGGCAACTTATTGCTCCACTTTTAAGCTAAGACCTACTGTTGCAGGGACCACAGTTGACTCAGTTATGCTGGGTTGGACACAGAGGGGCTTCAAATATTGCTACAGATGACTTTGTTACCATGGGCCAATCCACTAAGTCTGCGAGTTTTCCTAGGGCGTCTAAATACTTCTACTCGGGTTTGTGGATTTCCTCGAAGGTTCCATCCGATCTTCGATCTATTATCTAAATTTTAGAAAGCACGCGGCTCCTGATTAACAAAATAAATTTTAGGACTATTAGGTAATCTTTGGGTGTCTTATAAATACATATTTGTATGAGCCAGCTATGGCTTATACAAGTAACTTATGTGAACTAACATAACTATACAATCACCCAGCCCAGCCGTTTCTTTTTACATTTTTTTCTGACTTTGACAACCACGCAATATTCCAGATCACTCAAACCGCCTGCATCATTAAAACCCGATCATGCAATATACAATTCTGGATTCAGCAAATTATTCTACTAAAGTGTTCGTTTTTGCAGTGATTGATTCCTTCATGTTACGGATTCTTTGCTCGCTTTCATGTAATAGTCTAATTCATACACTGCATCAATATAATAATAGTAGTAATAGTTTTTATTCTCTAAAAATAATGAGTAACACTGAAGCAAGTCATTTTATAAACAAACTAAAAAACTGACTCGACGTATACGCTTGATGTTATTTTGCAGTTCTATTTATGTTCTTCAAATAGATGTCGGAAATCTGTGAGAAATATTGAACGTTTGAATTTAAATTAAATTTTAGTAAACTTTTACTTTTATTTGCATTGTCTTTTGCTTTTAACTTTTTTATAACTTTTTGTTTTGTTACAGTTTTTAAAACCAACAAAATTGGGGATCTTAGTTCTGAAATGCTATAAATTATTTTAGTATGCTTAGTATTTTCGCCTCCTCTTTTCTGCAAACATTTTTATGGGCGAAAGTTAGCCAAATTATTCACTGAACAAACACCTAAAAGTCAGACACAATAATATAGCAAAACCATAGTTAATTAAGTAAGTTTTTTGAGTCGAACAATAGAGGTCTCCAGAATGGATTGAGCATGTAGAGAAAACTGGTAGATTACAAATAGGTAGGCGCAGATAAGCACTGCCAGGAACAACTCAAAGATGGCTGGTTTGACAATGTCGGCACTCAAATTGTCTTCTGAAAACATTATTCTGTCAAATTCATCCATCTAGTTTAGGGCTATGGTTCTATTAAAAAATCCATTGCCAAAATTTGCACTGGTCCCCTGTTGCTTTTTTTGTGAATAACAGCTTGGTCTCCCATGTTGTATTTTTTTTAAATAGCTGGGACCAGCCTGTCATTTTTCAATGTGGTCATGGTAATTATGACGATCATAACCACATCGAAAACAAGAGACTGGAGCATGGCAAATTTTGGCAATCAATTCTTAAACATCATAATTTACCAAACACATCGTACAACACATAGTCAGCCACATTGACCTCAGCCAGCACTGCTTTGTCGGCATAACGCCCTACAATGTCCTTCAGATCAGCAACCACTACTTTTGAAGTGTGGGCTGAGGCAATGGATCTGGGAGATGAGCCAAAAGTGTCCAGCCAGCCAACCAGCCTCTGCCGATTTACCCCACTGCTACCGGTTAGCAAGGAACATCCATTTTTGGATTGGTTTGTGGAGCACAGAGATGGGCTGAAATCGGAAAAAAGTGAGAGGATAAAAAATTAGCAAAATCTGTTGCAGTTAATGTGGTAGTGTAGTGGCAAAGTAAATTGCTAGCCACTTTTTAGACTTCTCTGCTTCGAATAAGCCTTAGAGCCATAAAACTATTAATTTAAAACGATTAATTTTGCACACGAAACTAATTTAAAAATTCCAAATTTTCTGATGAATCCTAATCACAGAACAAAGTTTTCCTTTAATTCTCGGTTGTATGACCATAAGTTGGACATTTATTTTTCAAATTGCTAGTAGTTAAAAATGTGATAACATCTCAGCAAATTAAATTTTATAAAATTTTATTAACTTTTTATACAAAAGTGCAGAAATTTCGGAACGAAATTTTGTTTTTTGGCTACTGTCTTATTAGATTCGTAAAAGCCCAAGTGCCTGCCCTCACCAAAGAGTATTTTTCTTTAAGCCTACTTTATTAGCCTACTCTAAGCCTCCTTGATATTTTTCACTACAATCCAATGTGGAGTATGCTTTTGTTTGGCCTCGAAGCGGCCAATACACTTATTTTTGTCGGCGCAAAAGGTGTGAAATAGGTAAAAAAATGAAAAAAAAGTAATCTCAGAGAAAAATACTCTTCCAAGGTGGCGGGCACTTGGGCTGCTGTCAATTAGATTTAATAGAGCAATACTTCAATATAAGGAGACTGTAATAAACGCAGCTCGACCCTGGTAGCGATTTTTTAAAAAATAAGCAAAAACTATCAACACTTACTATCAAATATCAATCCAAGATTTCGGAAGATTAAATTCTTGGGGATGGATAGGGAAGTTATTTGCTACTTGCGCCCTCAGTTCCAACACATATTTGTAATCGTACTTTAAAAAGTCCACTTACTCCAACTCATAGACAAAAGAGACCAGTGCATTGGCGATTGTTTTGACATTTTTTTCTAGTGCATCCACATCCACTGACTCACGGGTGTCCAGCATAGAGTTTCTTAAATATTAATAGAATCACCACAACCTTGTTAAACATGATTTTCTGCGAAAAATACCTCATTGGATTTAAGTGGTTGTCAAAGTGGGAGATGGTTAGCTAAATGTAAAAAAGTTAAATTGAGAATTTCATTGTTTATTGTCGTGACTAACCGCATGAATTCTGCGAATGTTGTAGACCTAGAAAAAACCTATATAAAATCTAGATATATTAAATTCAAATTAGAATTAAATTCAGCTATTCGCAGTTCAAGCTTTTTCTGGTAAATTTGATTTCCTGCCAAGCCCATCTTTCTCGGTGGCCATTTTTTCCATTTTTTTATTTGTTGATCAGCAATACTTCGCCAGTTCTCAAACACTGGCTTTATAGGCCCCAAAAAAATATGCCTTGGTCCACCCTCTCCGGATTTTTTTTTGAATTTTGCTTTGGCACCCTTGTTCTCTAAAAATTTCCCTTTTCCCCTTTCGGGTTTATTCCCGTCCTGATCCCACCCCAGAATTGTTTTTCAAAATTTGGTCCCGTCCCGGATAAGCCATCCTCCATCCATGTTTCTAATACTGTTCCAAAATATTCATTTCTACTAAAAATTGATCATGGAATTTTTTTCTTCACCTCATGTTCCAGGCCAACCGATCTGCAGACAAGTTGATTTTCTTGGACACCACATCGACTGGCTTAGAAGAAAAGGTATTCAGGTGCTGCAACAGTTTGTGAGAAGCTGATCCTTCTGATAAAACCTTGGACACATGTACATTCAGCCTTTGCCTCCAGCTAGACCATCCAAGCACAGGGAGAATACCACATTTTCGTCTAACAATTTGAGATGAATTCAATATTAAGCAGCAATATTGGCTACTAGGTTTGGCCTCCCTCCCTCTCCCCCTCCCCACGCTTTTTGACCAAATTTTCCTTATACCTCCCCCCGCTCCTCCCCCCTGCAAAAAAAAATTGGCCACCTCCCCCCCCGTTTCTCCCCCCCCCCCCCCGCTCCCAAAATGACCCCCGTCACCCCCCGCAAAAAATCCCAGTCGAAAAAAACTCTCGATGAGGTCATTTTCAGAACGGCAGCCGAGAAGGATCAAGTTTTATCGAACCAGAGGAGTGGCAATATCGTAGCTTTGACTTCAGAAGTGTTTCAAAAGCCTTCAGATTCATTCTAGGCTGCTGTTTCAAAAATTTTCGGTCACGACGCTTGTAAATTAATCAGGCACCCCCGCCACTGCCCCCCGCTCACAGCTTCCTCCCCCCCCGCTCCTGCCCCCCCCCCCCCCCCGCAAAAAAAATTGGCCACCTCCCCCCGCTTCTCCCCCCCCCCGCAAATTTTTTTAGTCTAATCTCCCCCCCGCACCCCAAAAAGCGGGGGGGAGGCCAACCCTATTGGCTACCTGAGTGCTTTTCCTGGAAATCCTCAATCCATTGTCTGAAAGTATGGTAGTTAAAATTGAGTTAAAGATGTAAAATTTTGACTATCCACCTGCTTCCTTGGTAGTTAAACTTTCCAGCTGTGGACAATACGAACACTATGTTGTATTTGGCACGATTTCCAGCGTCGGAGTAAAATCGACTGAGAATGGCCAAAATCTGCAAAAAATGGCGATTAAATTGAGAGGCTGTGAAATGAAAGAATGTAGAGTGTGTTAGTAAAATCCAATCGATATTTTTTTCAACATTCGTTAGAGCGGTTGACTTTTTTGTGACATTTTTGAATTAGCGCCTCATTCGATTGTTTAAACTAAGCCTGGAAAAAAACAAAATGCCCAAGGCTAGAGTGAAGAGATACAGTCAAACTTCGGTAATCTGGCACTCCAGTTATCGGCACCCCGTTTATTCGGCACCGTGAGGCCGGTCTTTCACATAGCTACAACAGGTAAAATCAAAATGAAGCCATTCAATTCGAAATTTGAAAATTTTGAAGAAGTCGACATTTTATGGTTTTTTTTGCGTGAAAGTGTCATAAAAACAGCCAAAATGTCTGTTTTGCTGAAAATGAAAATGCAATGCTCACTTGGCACTAGAAAGGCCGTCCGTGACTTTCGTTCATTCTAGCACATTTTTTTATGTTCATTTTTTTGGTGACGGTCGTTCACTCCTGATCGATGAAAAAAGTCGAGGAAAATGCAGAAAAAGCAAAAATCATTACAAAAATTAAACAAAAGTCTCTCAGAAATTACAGGAAAAGAAGCAAAACAAGCTAACTTCCTCATATTGAAGTTTTTTCATCGGTCAAGAGTAACGATCGGCACCAAAAGAATCAGCGTAAAAAACTGTGGTAGAATGAGTGCTAGAACAGCCTTTCTAGTGTTAGTAGAATCGTTCTAACAAAACTGAATTATTGAAAATATTGAAACCTTAAGTTTTTTATGGGGAAAACTAGAAGTGTCTTAAAAAATCAGAGAAAAATGAAATTTTATAATTCTTGCAAAAACCTTAGATCTGTCTTCTTGGACGTTTTAAGAAGATGTGTCATACTAAGTACTCAAATTTAAGTAGAAAATTTACAATCAGAGCTATATAAGATAGTCGGAGAATGTGTGTCAAAACTCACCTCTAGCAAAGTAGCTACACCACTGCCGTTAGAGTCAACTCCACTGTTAAATCCTGTAAAAAATTAAAAATTTGCGAAAATGTCTAAAAGTCAAGTCGCTGACGTCAGGCCGGACCTCTCCGGTACACCCTTTTTGGAATGATTTTTTAAGATTGTAGTACTTTTGTTGCAACCATGATATGTTTTTAGTTGCAAAAAAGCCAAAAAAGTATAAGAAACTGCCCGAAAAATAATAAAATTGAGAATGGGTATGGCTTGATAACGACATCCAGGTTTCAAATTCTATTTCAAAGCCATTGAAAATCCACTTACTGGAGCCATAGAATGTGTATCGTAGTAGGCGACGACGAAAATATATGGTTTGCCTCGTTCTCCGGCGTTTAGGTGTCCCTGAAAAGTCAATAATTTCAAGTCAAAATCATGCTTGCTGAAAAAAAATCTCACCAAAACATTGTAGTTTTTGAGAGTGACCAGGTTGGAGGTGGCTGAATTTGATGAAGATATCTGGAAGTTGTTGGCGGCAACGCTATTGTAAAGATGCTGAACGCTGAAGGCGCTTTTTTGGAAGCAACCAACACACTCTTCATCAAATATTTAAGACTAGGTGTGTTTGGAGCGAAGAATACGGCCCTGCTCGGTTCGAAAGTTGTAGAACTTTTGTTCCAGGCTTTGGAATGCCTAAAGTTGGATTAAAAGTAGATTTTTTTTTATTAAAAGTTGTTCTTTAGATCAGAATCGCCTTCTAGTAAGAGCTGAAGGATAAGGTAAGCTCAGAAAAAATAAAGGGTAGGGCTGTCTGGATATCTATTTCAGATCGATGTATAAAAAAAATTTTTGATAAATTTACCAGAGGAGAAGGAGAAGTTACTTGCGCTTCGGTAAGTATTATATCACGTAGGCGGGTTTCCGAACAGTCAGGAAAATTACCTAAATCATATACTGGGGCACCAGGTCGAACCAAATTATCCGCTAATTACTACCCTTAGAGGCAGGAGTAATTACTGAGAACATTTCTCCAGATCTTTATGATGTAATTATTATTGATCCAGGCGATGTCCAAGATTATTCGAAATCAGATATCCGATCCGACAACCCTATTTTCGCATCAAAAAAAATTATGTTTTATTTTTTCAAAATTGTCATTGTAATTGTGACACTAATTCCTACTTTTCTTTCACCTTCTCCCATGCTTACCTGTTTTTCATTTTCCGTCAGCGCATTCAAGTCTTCTGGTATAGCCACCACCACAGCTCCAACAGCTGCGCCAATAGTGGACTCTAGTTCCTTGTTCACCAGATCCCGCCAGGACACCAGAACACACTTGCGGAGGGTAGATCCATTCAAGGACACAGCTTCGTACAGAACTTTCCAGGACTTGCTGCCGTAGGGTTTGCCTGAATAGCAACAAATTATTTACACAAAATTAAGTAAGACAAAAAAGCTGACCAGCGAACTCATATTGTTGGAGACGGAAAGCACCTGAAAATTTTGAGATTTTAATAATTTGTCACTGCATTTGTACAGAAAAATCCCTCACGAATTTCAATTTCATTGGACTTATCGGGCACTATGTTGGAGGCATGCACCAGAATACAAGGGAAGAAAGAGCCAATCCATAGTAAGATAAAGATATGTCGAAGAGCGTCAAAAAATTCTTCTTGCATTTGCTGAAAAAGATATATACTCAAGACCTTTTCATTCACAAATGTCAACGAAAAAATATGGGAACTACTGCACTTGGAAACCCCCAGAACGTCATAAATTTTAAAAATTTTCAAATTTGGTGAATATTGATTTTCCACTCATAATAATTGTTATAGAAACGTATTTTTGATTGAAATTCGTTTCGTTTCTTCATTTTATGTCGATCTGCAAGGTTTTTTAGATCAATGATCTAAAAAAGAAGATACCTAGATACATTCTTTTACTTTTGGAGCCGGGCTTAATTGTTGTATCCGTGCATCTAATTGTTGAAAAGGAAATTTTTGATACAGTACTTAAGTTATTTTGGTTGAAGGTAGCATAATAAAATTATTCTGGCATAAATTTGTGATTTTTATATTTTCAAAAAATTTTTAACTTTTTGGGGGTTACGAAGTGCAACAGTTCCAAGTATTGGTATCCTGCATGTAAAAATTTTCGAAAAAAAATGATTTTGAAAATAAAGTTACTCAAGTTACAGAAAAAATAGATTTTTAAAAATAAAATTGAAAACAAAAGTCAGACGAAAGCTTCCTAATTTAAGGCAACAATAAAAGGAAATAGGAAAAGTTATTTTTGAAAAAAAAAGTAGACTCTAAGCAGGGTTGAACTGAAAAGAAAGGTTTATGTATAATAGGTTGGTGATAGGAATATTTCCGAAAATAACTGAGAATATCACCGCCTGTCAAAAATCTGTGATAATCTATTTCATTTTGTAATGATTTTTTTAAACATCTTGTGACCGGAAAAAAAATGAGCCAAACTTTTGCTTCTGACACGAATTTGAGCTCAGCATGGTTGATTTGCTAAAAAAGAAATTCTTAGGGCCCGGCCATACTTACCTGCAATTTGCAAATAAATTGCAAGTTTGTTGGGAAACTTGCAATATGCAATAATTTGCGGCAATTTATTGCATGTCGCGTCTATACTTTTTGCATATTGCATTGCAATAAAATTGCGCAATTAAATTGCCGCAATTTATTTGCATGTTGCGTCTATACTTTTTGCATATTGCTGCAATTTATTTGCAGATTGCAGATTGCATGTTCAACATGCAATTTTTTTTTTGCATCTTTGTTTATGGTGTACTTTTGTACTTTTTCGTTCAGTTTTTACTTATTCTACATTTTTCTTTCTTTAGATTCAATTCGTGCACAAGGAGATATAAGAAATGCCGTCCGCGCTTGAGGATGCTAATGCTCTGTTCGGAGTATGTTACTGCTTTTAGTGATTCCTGTTTTTATATTACTGTTTCAGTTTGCTCACACGACCTATGATGCTGGTGAGGATATTGAAAATAAGCCGTGCACCGTGCTCGCCTATCGTATGTCGGACACCGTCACAGAAGCAATGGTTGGTTATTATTGGTCGTCAATTAACGGACTCATTCGAAGTTAATATTTAGCTTCGCTTTGCATTCGGAACGTTGGATATTGAAACCCGTTCTATTTCTGTGCACCAAAGCGATGTCGACAAGTTCGCCTTCGTTTGCCTAAGCAGTACCAAAGAAGCTCGAGAGGTCTTAAAGTGCTCTGGCAAAAACATTCACGACGAATATGGAGCCGATCACGGTGAAATCAAATTTAAGATCCTCCGCTTTGCCAGTCGAAATATTCCGCCTTCTAAGACAGTGCACCTGGCTGGATTGCCAACTACTGCTACCAAACCGAAGTTAGTTTGTCATTTAGGCTTGTATTCAAGAGTGTTTACAGGTGGTGTCGTGGCTAGCATCTCTTGGAGTGCACGCTGCGTCGTTGGCCAATCGGATCTCTGGAGATGGATTCCGCACTCTATGGCTAACTTTTGCAAAGAAAGTTGATACTGGCTATGCAGCTAACGTGCTTGATGGGGAGTCCTACGATGGTTCGCTCGTCCATGCTTCTTTTGCCTACCAAGATACCAAGAATGTGAAATAACTTGTTTCGTGCACATTTTCATTGTTTCAGTGTTGAATGAATAAAGTGGTTGATACTGAGTTATTAGTGACTTGTTATTTGGCTGAATTTTTTTGCCTATGCTGTAATAAATCACATAAGACCATTCTAATTGTGTTACTTACAGTAATCCGCATGAGAACTCGATACGTTTTGCTGCTAGCATCCCGCTTGCAGTGGCTCGCATCCTTCGGATTCCAAACTAGTGCACGTATACGAACTTCCTCAATCAATTTTTCCTTCTGAGCTTCAGTTACTTCTCAAAATCCATCGGGAAAATGCAATCTGCATGTAGTAAATGTAGAATAAGTAAAAACTGAACAAAAAAGTACAAAAGTACACCATAAACAAAGATGCAAAAAAAATTGCATGTTGAACATGCAATCTGCAAATAAATTGCAGCAATATGCAAAAAGTATAGACGCAACATGCAAATAAATTGCGGCAATTTAATTGCGCAATTTTATTGCAATGCAATATGCAAAAGTATAGACGCGACATGCAAACAAATTGCGGCAATTTAATTGCGCAATTTTATTGCAAATTGCAGATTGCATGCAAAAAGTATGGCCGGGCCTTAAGACAAAAGCTCTCAAACAAATTTGAATTCCTCTCGAGACAACGAAGATTCGAATTTAAAATTTAATTTAAACCTTCCTATATTTCCTATTTTTCGAAAAAGAATATCACCGCCGTTTTTGGGGTATTCCGGAATATTACCGGAATATTCACGCTAATATTATCACTGGTGAATATCACAACCCTAATGATTGATAAAGAGTATAATCTATAATAGATTATAAATAATAGATTATAGACTTTGTGACTACGGTAAATTTCTCTCTCACATATTCTGAAGTGGCAATCGATTTTTCAATCTCTTATGATTTATTCAAAGCTACTGTTTTGAACAATTCAGCAATTAAGAAAGCAATTTAAAACAGAAAAATACGCCATTTATAAAACAGAAGTCTTGAACAAGTTTGATGTACAAACTTTGACCTATCCAGGAGGTGGTACTAGTTTGGAAACATCCCTCCAGTCCTCCTCTCCTCCTGTCCAGATTTTCGATTAATGATTAGACCCCTCCTCTCTGTCCGATTTTTTAGGCCTTTCAGCCACTCCCTGATTCGCTTTTCAAAAATTTTCTTAAATGCTGCGAACGACTATGTGTACAAAAAAAGATAGCTTCATAACAGCAAAAAGTTGACAAAATTGTAAAAGATTTGAAGAGGAATTCAATCTTCTTTTACTAGAACCACAATGCCAAGCACACGAAAATGTTTGTATTTTAAATACTGTTTTGTTATTTCAGTTTAAAGCAGGAAAGGACTAAGGAAAAAAAGATGAAACAATTGAGTTGTTTGATTGTTCACAAATTTCGACCCTAACGGAGTATACCGTATATCTTCTAATAAGGACCCATGCGCCTTATTTTTCAACCCCTCTTCGGAAGTGGGGCCTTATTGGAAGATGCTTTTTTGGCCTTATTTGAGGTGGGCCTTATTTTTCAACACCTCACAAGAGGTGGGGCCTTATGAGAAGATATACGGTAACCTCATCGCCACCGCCCCCCCCCCCGAAATGAACTTTTTTAAAGTGTTTTCCAAACACCCTATATCGAACGAAAATAACCTCAGGGTTCGAAAAAAAAAATTATTTTAAAATTTTGGTCAATAAAAAATTGAGTTTTGGGCATTTTGAAATTTCAACTTTTACCTGTTTTACCTTGTTTGGTCACTGGAGCTGGGCAAAAAGAGCCTCTCAATGCATTTTTTATCAAGATCGAGTCTTGCCCGGAATTATGTCTCAGGGGAGTGCGCGCATCTCTAACCCATCAAGCCCACTGCGCGCCCGAAGGGAGGTGGTAGTACCACCGTGGTACTAGTTTGGCTACAAAAACATCCCTCCAGCCCTGCTCTCCTCCTGTCCAGATTTTCGATTAATGATAAAACCCTCTTCTCTGTCAGCTTTTAGGCCTTTCAGCCATTCCCTGATTTGCTAGTCAAAAATTCTTTCAAATACTGCAAATGACTATGTGTACAAAAAGATAGCTTCATAACAGCAAAAACTTAACAAAAATGTAAAAGATTTGAATAGGAATTCAATCTTCTTTACTATAACCACAATGCCAAGCACACGAAAATTTTTGTATTTTAAATACTGTTTTTGTTATTTCAGTTTGAAAGCAGGAAAGGACTAAGGAAAAAAGATAAAACAATTTCAAGATAAAACAATTTTCTTACAAAGTATACTTTTTTGCAAAATATTTTCGAAATGTTCTACAAAAAATCGAAAGTATGGAACAAGTCCGAAAAATAAGGACATCCGTACTTTTGATTTTTGTTAAAAATTTTGAAAATATCTTGCAGATACAGTCGACTCTCTCTCTATAACGACTCTGAAGGAACCAGCCATACTGGATCGTTATAGAGAGAGGACTTTATAGAAAGAGTCGTTATAAAGATAGTCCATTTCCAAAAGTCTACCATCGGGTAGTTATATATATAGCCTGTATAATATAGGGCGGATGTTATGGCATCAGTGTTATTATGATCAATTAGTCACTTTTGTGGTATATTGACTGTATCTCAGTCAATATTCATCCTACATTTTATTAAAGATACCTTATTTCAAAAAAAAATACAGATCATCAACAAAAAATGAGAGATTTTTGTATAAGCATAAAAACTCGTTATTTTGTAATTTAAATAAAGTCAATGAAAAATCATTAATCAAATGATATTGTGTAGCCCTGCAACTTAGCTACAAAATAACATAAACATAAAACACAAATAACGAGTAGTCAATCTCAAAATTTTAAAAATACAGTCACCTCTCGATTGAACTTTTTCGAAGGGACCGGCGAAAATAGGGCGTTAAATAGAGAGGATGTTAAATAGAGAGTCGTTGAATCGAGAGGCTATTCAGCGAAAATCACTCAATGGACTTTAAGTCGATAGTTTGGTGGAATGATGATCGGACTGTTCTCAATTAGAGTGAATCGGAGTCCTGTCTTGAGCGAATATCAATTTTATATGAAAAAGTTCTGTGAAGTCGTTATATAGAGCGACTTTTCAACAGTCGGGACACCAAGTTGGGTCGTTATATACAGAGTTTTTATAAAGAGAGTCGACTGTAGTTATATTTCGTTAGAAACTGAAATCGTGAGGCTAGATAATGGTGTTATAACTTTGTGCGAAAAGTTAAAAATTGAAGAGAAAAAGCAAAGAAAACTCGGTACAAAAAAGAGTGAATTTGGTACAAAAAAAAGTATTGTCCATTTGGAAACTTGGTTCCCCTGTCTTATTTGCTAAATTTCTGCCCAAAATTTTAGCAAAATAAATATTACATCGATGGATTATTTCAATTCAACAAGTTGCTGGAAGACTATTTCTCGCTTTTCGAAATGAGGATATCCTATATTCATGATGAAAAAAGAAAATTATGTTCAAAAACAAAAGACAACAGGGGCCAAGCTTAAAAATCGGTACCCATTGAAGGATGGTTCTAAAAATGATTTTCTGGTATTCATTTATCTAAAAAATCATCATAATTTATCCAAAGAATACTCAAATTTGCAAAGTAAAATTAAAAAAAACTGAAATATCATCTTGTTTTTTATTTATTTTCCAGTTAGCAAAGCTTTTCTTTGGCGTTGGAATAGTTCCAGCCACTTTTTCTGTCGGCCTTCAGGATCTGCAGATAGCTGAAAAACTCACGTTCCAGAATAAATTTAAAGAAATTTCAAAATCAACGTACTTTAGGATGTGCTAAGCTAGATTGTGGTATATCCACTTGTGGTTTTTGAATACCTGGATCTTTGATGGGTGGTAAGCTGATAGTCTCATTTTGCTTTGTCTTCAACTGCTTCTGCTCTATTTCTCGGAAGCCCACATGGGTCCAAACATAGCTTTGTCGTGTTGTTTCAGGTTTGAGGTGGGGTCTGGTTCGCCTTTTTTAGATTTCTGAAAAATAGAATGTTTTCTTAGCTTCACTTATTGCAAGTCAATTTGATTTTTTAAATCAATTCTTGTTGGTTAACGAAGAATTTACACGGAAAGACTGTAGGTATTAAACTGTGCTTTTTGTTCTTAACTTCACGCTGAGCACGATAATCGGAAAAAAATTTAGAAAGAGCACAGCTTCGAACGGGTGAACAACTTCTAAAGTTGTATTACGAACTTCTTCAAATCTCTCCACCTTTTAGGAAATCCTTAATTCGGACAAAGGATTCGTGCTCAACGCAGTCAATTTATTTTCAAAACTGCTTTCGAAATTTGAAAATCACTGTCAAACTTGGAATTCTGCTCAATACAATAAGCATTTGATTTTCGGAAAAACTCGAACTTCACTATTTGTGATTTTAAATTTAAAAAGCGGTTTCATAGATGAATCAGCGCTAGTGGTGAATAAACCCGGGTAATACTTGAATCTGCTACCAAAATATTTATTTGTGGTACCAAAATACATTTTTCTAGTGCCAAAATTAACATGCATAAATTTTGGCTTTGTATAAAGTAACTTTTTCGACCAAATTCTCTATTCCGACCCCTAAATCTCGAGCTTTTACAAATTTTTTTTTTGAAGAAAGATATCTTGTTGAATAGCTGAGATTCAGGGCTACACGATAGTTAAAAAATTTCAAAAGTGTACCTACAAAGTGAGGAAACAAAGAGAAAAAATCAAAAAAAATGAAAATTTTGGTGCTAGAATTAAGTATTTTGGTACTAGAAAAAAGTGCAGGGGGTGGGCTAAATTAGAAAAAATACGGTACACGAAAAAATTCTACAGCTAACGGCGGATCTCATGTCTCGGCCACATTCGGTGATCCGCCCCTACTGTTTAAATACAGTCGAACCTCGATTTAGTGGCACCCGATTTAGTGGCACCCTCGATTTAGTGGCACCCTGAGGGCGATTTGGTTGGCCAGAGTTGGCCAAACTTGGCCAAAGTTTACCCCCGATTTAGTGGCACCTCGATTTAGTGGCACCTAAGGCTTGGTCCCTAGGGGTGCCACTAAATCGAGGTTTGACTGTATTTATATTTTTGTAGTTTCTGCTGGGTTACGGTTAACCAACCAAGAATAGTCTAGTTGTTCAACCCTTTAAAAATTACAAGATTAATTCTCCCACCACTTTGGACAGATGCTCTACATTGTTGCTTCCAGAAGTAAAACTTGATGGTCGGAAGCCTTCCTCTTCAATTTCCTCTATTCTCACTTGGCGACTCAATGAGTCCATCACAGATAGGGTGGACGAGAAATCTGAAACACGAAATTTTCCATCAATTAAGTTGCTGGTGTGTATAATAAAAGTTGACCATTGTGTTCGGTGGTCACCCCCTGAGATTGTTTGTCGCTAAGTGTAGTGATGGCACTGGTCAAAGAAGCTCTCAAACGGCTTTTAGCAGCATCTATTCCCTTTTGCACCTTTTCGGCCTTTTGCAGGGAACTGCTACCACTTGGTTCTCTATCAGAGGATCTAAAGTGTTTTTGGAGTCACTATAGTCAACAACAAATATGCACGCCGTATTTCTTCTAATTACTCGACAGCCGTTACTTTGAGGACTTATAGGCTGCAGGAACTTTCGTAACAAGACAATTTCGTAAGAGCGAACTTTCGTGATAAACATTTTCGTAAGAAACTTTTTCGTAACAGCGAATTTTCGTAACGAATTCTTTCGTAAGAGGAAATAATCGTTTTTCACTTTTTTTCACTTTTAATCAATTTTTCTAATTCAGGATTTTATCTGATTCATTTGTTTTGGCCTTTCTGTCACTGTTTGACACTTCGAACAGTTATTATATGACCATTAACTGTATCAGTACTTCATTCATGTAATTTTGTGCTTGTATTTGACCTAAACTCTGGATTTTCATCGGGCCTGTACTCAAATTTTTATGTAAAAGTAAAAAAACTGATCTTTATGACCTACGTCTACTTTTCGATTTCACTTCAAATGAGCTAATAATGAAAAATTGAATTTTTTTTGAAAATCGACGGTGTCAGTGGTGGGTCGAAATCGTGACGGCTGTAGGAAGTTCGTAACAAGAAAATTTCGTAAGAGCGAACTTTCGTAAGAAACAGTTTCGTAACGAATTCTTTCGTAAGAGGAAATAATCGAAATTTTTTCACTTTTAAACAATTTTTCTAATTCAGGATGTCATCTGATTCATTTGTTTTGGCCTTTCTGTCACTGTTTGACACTTCGAAGAGTTAATTGTATGACTATTAACTGTATGAGCACAAAAGTTGGTAAGCATAGGTCATATGACTGAAAATTCTGATAATTAGTTGACCCCAGATTTTCATCCATTAGAAGACCAGCAGAAACGGCATGTATGGTGCAGTAGGTAAGTTGATGGGATGAATTTTTTTCACCAGTTGTTCTATTCCACCCTCTGACTGTTTCATTTTTTTCTTGACTATTTTTGGTCAAAACATCACAGAAGCTATAAGAAACATCAAAGGAGGATCAAAAAGCAAAAAAGCAACTTAACATATCACTAATGTTACTGAAAACCGCGTTACGAAGAGCTTGTCACGAAAATTCGCTGTTACGAAAAAGTTTCTTACGTTTCGCTCTTATGAAATTGTCTCGTTACGAAACTTCCTACAGCCGACTTATATCTCCGATAAGAGAAGTTTTTTCGCCGAGCTATTCTTGGCGTTTTTTACATTTAAAACATTTAAAAAAACTTACACGAGCTCTGTTGATACCGCTTTTTCGATTTTGGATTTTCACCTAAAAATCTTGAGATCGACTCAAAATTTTCAGATTTTAGGGTGATTAAAAAATTACTTGAAAACTACGAAAATTGAGATAAAAACTGTCGGACCCATCCGAGGATCGAACTTGAGTGGTACAGCTACATGGGAGCCTCGAGCGTACTAGATTATTTTGATTTTACTAGATTGTTTTAAAATCTTTCAATGGTCGAAAACTAAAACAGAACATGTTTCCAGACTTTCCAAATGTCCAAATTCAATAAAATATAATTTACCTATGGCTGCGCTCATCTCTCTCATAGCTTTTCCGCTTTTCCCACGCTCTTCTCGTGTTTTATCATGGGAACTTCTCTTCCTCTCTGAGCTTCTGTCTCTGCGGTGCTTTTTGGGGGATCGGCTTCTATCTCTGTTTTTTCCCATTTTCTAAAGAATGATTTTTAGTTTAACAGGAAACAAACTAGAATAGTATTTAGAATTATTTCACAGCTCGTCTTCCAACTATCATATCAAAGCAATCAGGACCTACAAAATCGATAACCAATATTTCTGATAGCGGGTAGCCAAACGGTCAGATCAGATTACGGACATTTAACACTTTCCTTGAAACCCATGCTAAGGCTCCAAAAAACAAATCAAAACACGTAACACTATAACACCGTACTTTATTCACCAACAAATCACCCTCAACAACAGACACACGGAAACAACCAAAAAATATAGAATCTTATGTTTTACTAACAGCTGGAGCAAGTGTTTCATTGAGCTTATCCAGATTTCTTTACGGTAGGCATCAAAGTCGCCATCGATCTCGTAGATACCCTGTATTCAAGAAATGATTACGATTTGTAAGACCATACATCTGTAAGATATCACCTGACTTTCAACGACCCACAGTTGGCAGTTAGTGGCACGAATTAACCTTTCGTCGTGAGTTACCATCAGAACGCCTCCCTCGAAGTCTTCGATTGCTTCAGCCAGGGCTTGGATCGACTCAATGTCTAGGTTATTCGTCGGCTCGTCCTAAAATTACGTGATTACAGTTTGAAATTTAAAATAGCCATAATTTTTTTTGACCAGTATAAGAATATCCGGAGCACCCAAGGAGAGTTCAGCCAGCGCTAAATGCATTCCAATCTAGATTCAACTCAACCACTCAGTATAAACATACCGACTCTTGACTTCTGACCTCCCGAAAGGTCCTTGATTTTGACTGTGTGAGCATACCCAGCCAACCCAACCATCCCTAGGTTCTTGCGAGCAGCCTAAATTTCTATAAACTGAAGCGTGAACAGAAAAAGAATTAAACACCAACCTGGTAATCAATCTGGAATTTTGCGACTAAGTAATCCACAGGCGACTGTTCCCCGTTCAAAGCTTCGTTAGAGTGCTGGTCGAACCTGACAAAACGAATTGGGTTATAAGGAAGAAAGTTATCGAAAAATTACCATCCTATCTTCAACTGGCGGTGCTTACGAACTTCTCCGGCATTCTAAAAGCCATTAACTAGTTCATACAACAATTTTACAGCGACTGCACAAAGAAACTAACCGGCTCGATTTTTCCATAGAGTAACTTTAATAGAGTAGACTTTCCCACACCATTAGGCCGACAATTGATATCTAAAAAAATTAGATTACAGACCTCAAAAAAGCCAAGACACTATCTCGTGTCGGGTTTCCTCCAGGTAAAAACCCATTCCACGTAGAAATTAAAGCTAATATGAAAAAGCACACCCACCCTGGTATCCATGTCCACCTAAACAGTGACCAATGAAATCAACTAAAGACAACAGAATAATTTTACTTACTCCAAAATCGACGTTTCTGATAATGGTGGCTCCTTATAGCCAAAGGTCACATCTGAAGACACAAATAAACTTTGCCAAAAACGTATTCCTAGATACTACTCACTGTGAAGTCCTAGTACTGGAGGCGACAGTTTGGTGGGAGCGGGGAATACGAACTTAACACTGTACTCTTGACCTTGGATAGCATTTCCGGCTTTGCTTGTCATCTGTAACACAAGTAAATAATGACGCTACTGGTTTATTAATTCAAATTACCTTCGTCGCCCATGGAAGAAGACCCCTTCTTCTTGCCACCAGCTTTGTTTTGCTTCTCAGCCATTCTACGGTCAGCTCAGTAGTCGCTTGTTTGCCGCTCTTTCCACTCTTCTTCATAGAGGCTAACTGTTTCTGCTGCACATCATACGCCTTTTGACGCTCTTTCAGCTTCTGTTCGTGCATCTTTTGAATGTAGCTGAATGTTGAGAATTAAAAAATTTAAAACACTTTTTCACTGCAAGAACTTACTATAGTTGCCTCTGTAGTAGAACAGCTTCTGGTCCTCGAGATGAATGATATCTGTGCACACATTGTCTAAGAAACTTTGGTCGTGAGAAACAACCAGCAGAGTCTTTTTCCACATTTGAAGATAGCTGAAATGACAGGGTGAATTGAAAATTTTGGCCAACGTATTCTGGGAGCAGCTCTCTATTCTAGGAGCAAGCTCGTGCATTAAACGCAACAAGAAAGGCAAACCCCAGCGATTTTTTCCTACTATTCCATTCTGTGATATTTTGATATTCTGACCACCTATCGGAAAACAACAGACTTTTTTTTGAAAACCAGAAGCAAAAATTTATCGAATTGATCGAAAACGCCAAATTGGACGTGCAAGGAAGGAAAAGAACTGTTTCCTCGGTCTTTTTTCGGCGTCTAGACCCGCGTCTGGACCAAACGCAAAATATTACAGTCTCAGCTGGCGATTTGTTAACAAAAAAAGGCCCAGGACGTCTGTCAAAGGGGCTTTGAGCAAAAATAGATGGTGAGAAATATCGTCCTAAATAATTTTTTGAGACACCTTTACTGTACGCCAAATACTTGGAACCAAAGGAGCGGACGAAGGCAAAATAGAAGCTGTAACTTACTTGTCCAGCCAAATAACAGCATTCAGATCCAAGTGCTAAAAAATTGAATAGACATACGAAGATTAAATCAAGAATTTTACATTTGTAGGTTCGTCCAGCAGCAGGAGAGTTGGTTCCAAAAACAGAGCTCTTGCAAGAGAAATACGCATGCGCCAACCCCCAGAGAAATCTTTTACACCTTTTTCTTGCTCGGCTTTGTCAAACCCAAGACCAGCAAGAATCCTTCGGGCCTTCGTTCTGCAGCATCAGCGTTTATGCTTTTCAATTCATTACTAGTTTCCTGCAACTCTTCGCTGACAGAAATATCGCCATCCTCTAGCTTTTGGATCAACGCCTTTTCTTTGTCCATCAGCTGGGTTCGCACTTTGTCTGATCTTAGCACTAAAAAACGAACCGATTTTTTTAGTGACTGGCACAAAGAACAGAACATACCAGTTTCGATAGCTGAAGTCTCGTCCACAAATATTTCTGAATAAATTCATATCAGACATGTTTAGGTGGCATTCAACGCGCGTTCAAATAAACTTTTTTATATTCCTGACTGAAGGGGGGGGTGTGGTGTTGGTTGCAGGTGGAAGGCTAATGGCAAGGCCTTTTTCTGTCCTCTTGACTGGATTTGGTAATTTTGGCCCTATTCCCTTTAGGGGCCACATTTTTGCCTTGGTCCCCTGTTGATTTTTCTTGAAAAATGCTTTGGTCCCCCCTGTTCATTATAGTTATATTAATACTGTGATTATGGTGATCACGGTGATTATAGTTAACATGATCACCGTGACCATGATCACCTTCAAAACAACAGGAGGAATCAGTCATTTTTGAATAAAAAGAACAGGGGGGACCAAGGCAAAAATGTGGGCCCCTAAAGGCGGATAGGGCCCTAAAGGTGGATATTAAAATAATACCCTAACTATGGAATTTTTAGAGCGAAGAAAGAAAATAGTGAAAGCTTGTGGGCTTTTAGACCTTAATGGCCCCCTCTTCAAATGCCTGAGACACCACTACAAGAATGTATATAATTAACTTACCTTGTTCACAGTAGAGAATATCAATATGAGGAGGAATGTTTAATTTCCGCATGGCGATATGCTTCAGCAACGTCGTCTTGCCCATTCTACAATCGATTTATACAAACAGATTTGCAACCTAAAAACAAAATACCATTTGGTCCTACCAATCCATAGCGCCTTCCAATAGCAATAGTCAAATCTGCTTTGTTGAACAGCTGCCTTCCACTGGCCGAAATATCGAAATTTTCTACCTAGAAAAAGTATGAGACAAACTGCCGGCACAGTTAGATCTTGGCTCACCTTGATGTCCACAGCATTTCCATTAAGTGCAGTTGAGCTTCCGTCTTGACCTGCTGTGAGACTGAGAATTGATCGCCAAGCAAGACACCAGCACCGATTCCACCCCTTCTGAAAGTTTTTAAACAGACTGGAAGTCCAACCAATATAAAATTGCCTACCTTGCATCTGGTCTTCCTTAGTGTCATCATTTCCATAGACTTTGGATCCCATGGCTTTGAGCTCATTTTCGTATCCTGCGCGCTTGGTCAACTTTTTTTGTTCTTTTCTTGTTGGCTTCTTGGCTCCGTCTAAATAGCAAAACATGAGTTTATTTTTATGAATGATTAGACGAACTTGAGATAGACAAGTCTTGGACTTCTTCTTCTATTTCTTTCGCCATTGCCAAAATATGCTTCTAAAATGAAGAGTGAAAGACCCGTAATTCCTACAAATTGGAGATAATAAGGTGTGCTAAATACATTTCGAAAGTATTCATAGTTTCGTTCAGATTATTAATGGCGGAAATTTGAATCAAAGTTTGAATAGCCCACCTGTTCCGGTGTGGTAATAAATAAATTGTCTTTACCAGGGCTGTACCGGATACCGAAAAATATCGGATCGGATATCGGATACCGGATATGGAAAAATATCGGATCGGATATTGGATACCGGATATGAAAAAGTGCCGGATATCGGTTATCGGATTTCGGATATTTTTGATAAAATTTTGAAAAAAAAAAATTCTAAATTTCAAAAAGTTTAAAAAAAATTTTCCGAAAATTGGCCATTTTTTCGGATATCGGATACCGGATATCGGATGTCAAAAAGTGCCGGATATCGGATATCGGATATCCGGTACAGCCCTGGTCTGTACAATGCAAATCGATTGTAGCTATAGTCAACTAGAGTAAAACACAATATTTACGGAAATACCATCGGAGTCCGGGCGGATTAACTGTATGGCAATGAAAGGTCAAAAAAATTAAAAAATAGAAATTGGTCAAGTTACATAACGCACACAACAGATCAGTCGCTACTACCGACTCGGTAGCAATTGGCAGGCTCGATTTTTTTTTGGATAAACGCTTTTTAGAACCTCGCTATGACGCTTTCTTTTACCATGAATTGTGAAGTTTCTTTTGTCAATTGTCTTTGGCTTGATTGATCCATGGAACGCCAAAACGGCAAAATGAAAAAAAAGTGCAAAATTTCTTTGGCGCTTCGTTTTTTTTAAAAACAGCAGATCTTCCTACAAAAATTTTAATGTTTGTTTTTGCGTTCCATGGTTTGATCCAAAAAATTGCAAGAATTTCGATTTAGTGGAGAACCTCAAGCAGTGTCTTTTTCAAAGACTTCATTGCGATGTTTTTTTTCGCTAATTCGTGTAGAGCACCCGAGAATTCTATAATGAAGTGCTGCCCTTTTGCCATGTCATTTGAAAAATTGGGGAGAATAAGCCCATCGAAGTTCCCGAAAAACCGAAATCGGCCTATCCGAAAGAGGCCGATACATGATTGTGGCAGAAATCAAAACAGTAGCTGTTTTTTTTTAAATTTATTTTCTAATCCAATTCCCGCCACAATCCAGTATCGGTATCTGCACCATGTATCGGTCCCTTTCGGACATTTTGAAAAGCCGTGACGGCATTATCTAAGCACTAGTTACTATGAGTAAAATGTTCATAAATATACCCCAAACAAGTCGGATATTCAAAATACTCAGTTTCAAAATTGGGCTAAAAACTATGATACCCGTATCATGGTTTTTCGGATACTTTGATGGGCTTATTCTCCCCAATTTTTCAAATGACATGGCAAACGGGGCAGCACTTAATTATAGAAGTCTCGAGTACTCTACACGAATCAGCAAAAAAACATCCAATGAAGTCTTTGAAAAAAAGACACTACTTGAGGTTCCCTCGTTAGCCAGTTTTTTTTTCAAAAAAAGTTCTATAGTTTTGCTAACCAATACTACCGACTTTCAATACACAGAACTTTTTAAACCAGGGGTTTCTTTTCACTAGACTTTTAACTAGGTTTTTTAGTTTTTAAATGAGCGGTTTGCTACTGGCAAAAAATATAGAATTTTTCAAAAAATCACATGCAGTCAGGCAGAAGGCTTTGAAATCTGTAGTAAAAAATGGGACAATACTTTTTTTGTGGCGCAAAAACACTTTTTTTAGCGCAAATATACTTTTTTTTGGCGCAAATCGATTTTGGCGCAAATATATTTTTTTTGGCGCATATTTACTTTTTTTGGCGCAAATCTATAGGGTTGGCGGTTCGGGTACCCGTTTTCGGGTAACTGGAACCGAAACCCGGTTTTTTTCAGGTTTCGGGTACCGGTTCGCTTCGGGTAACCGAAAATTTCGGGTTTCGGGTATCGGTTCGGGTACCCGAAAGTCGGAGACACGGGATCAAAGATTTACAACAATTTGTTTGTGTCAAAATGAAAATATTTTATGCATTTCCATTTTTATTTAATTTACTGTCACACATTCAAAAAGTTTTAACATCTGTTATTTTGAAGGGTTTTTAAAGGGGGGGGGGACACTTGGGGGGGGGGGGGGGTTGAAAAATGGGTTTGTCAACCTGATGAAAAACCCATTATTGGGTTGCAAAAAGATTTTAAATATAAAATTATTTATGTGATTTTATGATGGGTCTCACTACATTATTCGACAATATTTAATGAAACCCATCATAAAATCATACAATAATAATTTTATATTTAAAATTTTTGCAACCCGTCAATGAGTTTTTCCTTAGGCTGACAAACCCCTTTTTCTCGTTTTTCTATGGAAGAAATTAAAGAGGATGTGAATTTTCTAGCGAGGGCAAACTCTCTGTTAGAATTGGCGGCCGGTTCGTCTTTTCACGCATATAAATCATCTTCTGACCAATCGATTTTCAGCATCCAGAACACTATGTATACCATCAAGAGTATGTGTGGCTTATCCGTTCAAGTTGCTGCAATATTGATGCTGAGTTAGAGCTCATTGACAGAGGTTAGAGTTCTGAGTTCAATTCGCCTACTTTTAGAAATGGTAGGTACCAGATCCTTCGAAATTCTGGAAACCGGAAACCGAAAGACTTATTGATCCACTACCACGACCACTGGAGCCAAGAAGAAAAAGGGGGCGAAGAAGAAAGTTAGTCGGGCTTTAGAGCGCCTTTAGAAATGAAAATTGTTGATCGTTATTACAGCTGTTATTGTTGTTCCGTAGATAAAGATGATACTTTTTCAGTGCTGTTTTACGTGAGTTTGCAGAGTGAGAATCGCCATTTGACGCCCGAATTTGCTAAAAATTTGATTCCGGATCAGTATACACGACTCCACACTACTCCAAACACTACTTTGAGTGATTTTCAAAGGTTAAGGGCATTAAAAATATGTTTGTAATAGTTCAGAGTTGAGTTCTGAGAATTGAGTGAATTAGAACGGGATTTCGATGCGTGCAAATCTTTTTTTCGCAAGTAGATAATCTTTTTAGTAGACCATCAAAAACCCAAGTTTTTATTGATTCTGGCCACTTTAGCCTGGGATTCTAAGCGATTCAACGTCGATTCTGACTGTGAAACCGTGTTGTTGCAAACTTTTGACTGGAATTGCACAAGTTTTTAAATTTACTGCGTGAAATCTGAAATTTACTGCGGGAAATCAGTAATTTACTGCGGGAAATCAGTATTTTGTTTGAAATTTAAATTTACTGCGGGAAAAAATAAATTTACTGCGGGAAATCAGTATTTTGGGGTGTGAAATCAATTTGAGCCTTTTTACAGCCATCTTGTAGAGCTGTTCACACCGAGTAGAGCTGTACACGCCCAAAAATGCATATAAGCATGACACAAGCAGTCCACTTCTGTGCATTTTAAAAAAGAATGTCATTTTCGAATTTTTGAAAATCATTGCTTCACTATAATAGGCCGTAACTCAAAAAGTTACGCGAAAATCGATGTCGACGCTCGAGAACATATTGTTCAGCATTAAATTTGGAGTCGTTCAGTATATAACATGTACGGTAGAAAGTAAGTCGCAAAAATCACGGTGCCATGAAAACCTTCAAAATTACAGATTATGCCTTTTAAAAATTGTTGAAAGAGGTGAAAATTTTTAATATAATTAGGCAAAAAAATATTTGCGCTAAAAAAGTATATTCGCGCTAAAAAGTATTGTCCTTCCAGATATCGCTTTAAAGGGCCTGACCTCTTCCTACTCGGTGGTCCCCCGCCAATTCAAAATTTTCCCTCGATCATTGGACTTCTGTACGGATTTTTCCGCCACGTTTCTAACAAAACTAGGCCTGAAATCAAATTTTAGGCTTAGTTTTGTTAGAAACCTAGCGGAAAAATCCCTACAGAAGTCCAATGATCAAGAGAAAATTTTTGAATTGGCGGGGACCACCGAGTAGGAAGAGGTCAGGCCTTTAAAGAATGTTGAAAAGTGAGGTAACTGACTTCATATTTGACAGCGTGTATGCAGGAAGCCTGTTTCTGTAAATTCGGTTTTTTCGTATATCGGTTCGGGCCCCCGAAAATTTCGGGTTCGGGTATCGGTTCGGGTACCCGAAAGTTTCGGTTCAGGTATCGGTTCGGTCTGGGTACCCGAAAGTTTCGGTTCCGGTTCGGTTCCTCGGTTCGGGTACCCGCCAACCCTACAAATCTACTTTTTCTTGGCGCAAATCTAATTTTTTTGGCGCGAATATTCTCGGTACCTATGTTAACCTAATCCAAGGGTCCTGAATCGGATTTTTCGGTTTTTTCAGGCTATGTAACAATGATTAACATCGTGATGGGGACCGATTTTCATTGTTCCTTTACTCATTTGGGAAAAAATATTGACAGAAAAAAGTATTGTTCTAAAAAATGTCGTCCCACAGGCGGGAACGAACTTTTTTGTTCTGCGTTAATTCGAGACTCAGTAATTATTCGGTCTAAACTCAAGGATATCAAAGAAGAAATGGTCATCATAAAGGAGGACATGAATGAAAAGGCTGTTTGGTGTGTGTCTATCCATCCTTCTTTCAGCATCTCTCTCTCCTTTGTATTCTTCATTCAGTGGTGCCTTCATTTGCCTCTCTCCCACCCACAGTTATCGATTGCCTTCTTCAGTACTGCAGAGCTGAAATAGCCAATTTTCTTCTTCTCTTATATTTCATTCACATATTTTTCTGACTAACAAATATTGTCTAAACTTTATCTAATGAATGCTATTTTGGAATCTATTGTAACTTTGAATCTCCAAGAACTTCCTTGTGTCTTTTGCTCACATGTTCTGGACAGCTTTTTTCTGTTCCTGAGCTAAAAGTAATATTAAAAAAAACGGTTTTTGTTAGTTTTTTTTACTTTTAGAAACATTTTGATGAGTGTCATACTGCCTTAAAACTTTATGGGTGCCATTGTTGTGGAAAGGGTTTTGCCAATAGAGCTGCTCTTGTCGAACACTCCTGCTTTTTATTTTCTCAATTTATGGTAGTTTCAATGATTAGAAATATACAGGAGGTACATTTTTCTGAAAGATTTTTCTATAAAGTAGAAATAAGAGAAAAGTAAGATAAAAAAAGAAATTTGGCGCTAGTATAGAATATCCTCCCCTTCCCAAAACAAAGAATACCTCTAGAATATCCCAAAAAGTGACCTTCCTCAAATTGCTATAACTACCCATTCAACAGACAAGTTCAGGATTAGCTTTTAGGCTCGGGGTGGGCCAGCGTACGGAAGTTGTGATCAATGAATAGTTTATGCACTTTTTTCTAGAGTCTGGGACATATATTTGGGTGCTCTTTACTGAAATTTAAAGGAAAAATTTATGGGGGTGGGGCGTATTCTATACTGGGGTCGAAAATTTCTGTTTTTTGGCTCCAAGTTTTCTTATCGAAAACCGGCTCCAGCCTTGCTATGCACTGAATAGCGAAAGATTTAAAAAAGTCTCGATAATTCGAAAATCAAAATTTTTTTACTTTTTGAAGCAACTGAACCTGAGCCTCCCTCAAGTCGAATTAGCTTGGGGGGGGGGGGGGGGGAGGGGTAAGGCAATTCGTTATATAAAAAAATTTTATACCAAAAATTTTTGGTACTAATATGATTAAAAAGTGTTTTTGAGACTTCAGAAGAAATACAGTGTAATCAAAAAATTTCAAAAAATGCCTTATTCCCCAAACTGATTTGACTGGGAAGGGGGGGAGGGGAGGCTCAGTTTCAAGTGCTCCAAAACTTTTATCAAAAATTTATCTGAAAAGACAATTGCTCTCTTACAGGCAAATTTCCACCGAGAATACTCTTCACTGATTTGCTCCAAATGTGGACTGCAAATAGACTTGAAATTTCTAAGCGAAAACTTAGACCACCAACAGATGGACCATCTAGTAAGGCAATTTCAGGACTGTTTGGTATAGTTTCTTTAATATGATTTCGACTGAAAATAAAGTTTTCGTGTTTGTAGCTAGCCCATTCTCCACAAGATTTTATTCTTTGGTAGGTCTTTTTTTTTGCAAACAAATTTTTAAAATTTTTCAATTGTGAAGCACTGTGCACATGTTTCAAGAAGCAAACTGCGAAGAGCGCTTTTTGAAGCTTGTATTTATGTCTGAACAACCAAATTCTGCTAGGTCTGTTTTTTACGTACAGTTAAAGCTTATACTTTTATACAGGGGATCAAAAAAAACACGCGAGTTTTTGATATGTGAGTAGGAAATAATCCTTCTACAAAGGAAAATATGCTAGACACCCATGGGTCATTCAGGAACTCTCGAGTATTCAACTTACGAGGTTCATATCTCTAAAACAAACTACCTTATTTTCTCTGATAGAAGACCCTCCTGGTTCAAAATCATGTTATTTAGATTGTGTTTTTGACTTGATTTGTGATAACTGTTCTCGAGCAAGTTACCACTCATTTTTTAGCCAGTGAGATGAGCTACAAAACGGATGGTAACTTATCTAAGAGAAGACTTCGAAAACTAGGTCAAAAACACAAAGCCAGAACACGATTTTGAAACGGGGGGGGGGTGGCGGGCCCTCTGTTAGAGAGAATACGGTATGTACGCAACAAATCTGATGATGCCGTTGTGTTCAGCGTATGATAAATAGAGTATCCAATGGGAAATCTCAATGCCTAAATTCCCGATTTTTCAACCCAAGGTGCAGCCTCTCAAAATGTGACTCATAAAAACAAAATTGACTACTTAGCTGACTTTTTTTCGGATAGACCTTGAAGAGCTTTACAATGTTTCTAAAAGAGTGGGAAATTTAAAAAAAGGCGGGAGGTATCAATTTTTGGCTAAAGTTTAGAATGTGACCTTTTTCTAAAAATGGTCAAAATCAGTTTTTTTAGTTGTGTAACATTGTAAAAAATGCTCAGCATTCATTTTTATTGTTGGGAAAGCCAATTTTTCAAAAAAAAAATCATGGTTTTTTAGTCAAAATTTGAAAAATTTAAATTGGCGCCTTTTGAATTTAAAAGGGAATAAGGGCTGTATTGGGAGGGGAAGGGAATAAAAGGGGGCCACTGATCACACAGGGCCCACTAACAAGAAGATGTTGAACATAGTTTTGAATACTGGGGCCTACCGCGTAAACTCTGGTATGCATGCTTTTTCATGCATCCAGAGTCACTTTCGAGTGATTTGTGTCTAAGGTATGTGGGTGTGCGCATCTCAACTCCAAGCCCCCAAGCCCCTGCGCCCCCGAAGGGGGCGCAGGGGGCTTGAGAGTTAGAGATGCGCGCACTCACTTACCTTAGACATGATTCCAAGAAGTACTCTTGATCAAAAAATGCGTATAGAGTCTCTTTTTGCCACGGCCCAGTTGAAAAACATGGTGAGGCAGTCGAAGAATATAGATATTCAAATTTATAATGTTCTGCCATAAAAGTGGCCCCGTTTTATTCCCTTCCCCTCCCAATACAGCCTTTATTACCTTTTAAATTCAAAAGGCGCCAATTTAAATTTTTCAAATTTTGACTAAAAAACCATGATTTTTTTTTTGAAAAATTGGCTTTCCCAACAATAAAAATGAATGCTGAGCATTTTTACAATGTTACACAACTAAAAAAACTGATTTTGACCATTTTTAGAAAAAGGTCACATTCTAAACTCCAGCCCAATTTTTTTGGCCCTATCCAACAAAGAGGGTTTTTGTTTGCCTTGGTCCCCCTCTTGTTTTTTGTTACTTTTTAGGCTTTAAGCTTAGGCAAGGGTAGGTCAGCGTACGTTAGGGCAGACTCGAACATATCTTGAACTAATTTTTGAGTGCTTCCTAACATACGCCGGCCTGCCTTGCCTAAGTCTAATCTTAAAAGATAACGAAAAAAGTCAACAGGGGGGACCAAGGCAAACCCCCCCCCCCCTTGTTGGATAGAGCCACTTTTTTTTATCAGATGCTGAAACACCTGAGGTTGGTCCCTAAAAAATACTCAAATGGGCGCTTTAACTATAATTACCGTATTTCCGCTAATTTAGCCCCCACCCCTCTGTTTTTGACTAAGGTTAAAGTCACTTTGGATTTACAATTTCACGACTTTTGGGAATCCGAAAAATTTAGCCCTGGGGGCTAAATTACAGGAAATACGGTAGTATATTAATTTTATCTTTATGGCTCTTTCACGGACTGCGACTTAGACTTAGACTGAGACTTAGACTGAGACTTTTTTGGCTACATGAACACTCCTTAGTCTCAGTCTCAGTCTAAGTCTAAGTCTTAGTCTAAGTCTCAGTCAAAGGTGTTCACGGACTGAGACTTAGACTGAGACTTAGACTTATTTTTTATGTGTTTGCGTTTTTATTTATTTTTTATTACTCAACTTATTTAGTGATTTCATGTTTTAAAAACAGGATGAATAAATTTTTTAACAATGTTAAATGATTATGGCATGGTTTCTTTCTCGACCAACCAATCCTCATAATCATCCAAGCTTTTCTGTATGTCTTTCTTAAATTGGAAAAGAGCTCTTGGATCATCGACTGCAACTATACGTTTGTATATGTTCTCCACAGATTGGGCCAAAGGAGAGAGCTCAACGACAGGAGAATTGTTAACTGCATTCAGGGCATTCAATATGGCCTCTTCAACGTTGGTCTTACGCTTGCGGGATGGAGCTGGCGAGGTATGTTCACTTTCTAGTCCGGTTGGTGCTGGGGAGTCTCTGCAACTTTCCAGGCCAGAGCTGTCATTCATGACTTGATCGTCTGATGATCTGAAACAGGTGAAAAAGTCAAACTTATTTCTTAGTCTAAGTCTCAGTCTAAGTCTAAGTCTCAGTCTAAGTCTCAGTCCGTGAACACCTTAGACTTAGACTGAGACTTAGACTGAGACTATTTTGGCTCCATGAACACCTCTTAGTCTCAGTCTAAGTCTCAGTCTCAGTCTAAGTCTAAGTCTCAGTCTAAGTCGCAGTCCGTGAAAGAGCCATTAATTTTAGTGTTATGACAGATAATGAAGCACTCTGTCTGTATATCCAGGTAAATTTAGTTTTGTAGTCTACTTCAGATCGAAAGGGGTCGTACGAAAAATGAGTAGAGAGTAAAAAGTTTTTTGCCTTTCTGGTGTTTTTTCGAATTACTTGCTTTATGGATTCCTCAGAAAGCTTTTTTCGGGAAAATCTTGAAAATCTAAGCTTATAGCTGAAAAGTCTCCGCTTTCTGCTGACATGTCTCCATTTTTTAAATTTAGGCTTTCTCAGCTTCTTAAGCCAATATTTTAAAAGCGGAGACATTTAGCAAGGGAGGGATCTTCACTGTGACCTGTGATAATTACGGTTAATTTTTTTTCATGTGCGTATTCTTGTAAAGTGTGTCCAAGTTCTTTATAACACTACGTGTACGCAGAGCAAATCAAAGTCAAGGTCAAAGCCAAAGTCAAAGTCATGGGGTGTGTACGCACAGGAAGTCAAAGTCAAGGTCATCAAACAAAAACAATATACTCATCCACAGAATTCTAACGGAAACTTGATTAGACACCAACGGACAGCAAATCAAATCATTTCATTCTGCCAATCATCAGTCGAATCATCAGTCGAATCGGCCATGATTTCTAAACATAGAAGAGATAAGCCCAATTTGTAATAAAAACGCCTTTACTGCAACGACGAATGTATGTAGCAGCACAATGCACCACTGATCAGTGAAGAAGATCAAAAATAAGACACAAAAAATTCCGAAAAAACTTTGACTTTGACTTTCTGTTTCAAACTTTCTTGAAACGCCAGTCAAAGTCAAGGGCAAAGTCAAAGTCATGCGTACACAGCCAAAAGTCAAAGTCAAGGTCAAAGGCAAAGTCAAAGTTGACTTGCAGGTTGACTTGCAAGTCAACTTTCTGTGCGTACACACAAAAAACTTTGACTTTGACCTTGACTTTAACTTTGACTTGCTCTGCGTACACGAGGCATAAATCTAATCTATAAATTTCCCTATAAATTCCTAGGTCTGAGAGCCAACAAAACTTTTAGGAATGACCCGTGGCCCAAGGGTCAGCTATGAAAACCATGATATGGGTATCGGCGTGTTTTTAGAATCTTGAGTGACCTTTATACCACATTTTGTTTATCTTCAGAGCTGGGAGGCACATTTATCAGAAATTTGGGAACGCTCTACAAGAATATATAGAAAAAAATTCGTTATTGAAGTTGCCCTGAGTCACAGTCAGGGTGCCTCCCTTGTAACTCAAAAGCAGAGACTTTTCAGCTAAAAGCGGAGAGATTTAGTCATCTTGCACTTTTTTCTAGGAGGCCTTCCGTATACAAGAAGATCCTAAATGCAATCAAAAGAGTGATTGCAGTCAAAGAGTGGGGCTTCCTTACCTAAAACATACTAGCATATAATATATCTACGAATATATTAGGTGTCAATAAGAAGCAAAAAAGTTGACCACAGTAATATTACACCAACTGTGTACTCCTTGAGGGTGACACCCAATACTTATGTAAGCATTTGTAAAAATTGTTGTCTGCCTTTTAAACTGTCTATTATAGGTAAACTATGCGGGTTTCGAACAGAAATCAATGCACAGAGCAATTTCTTAGTTGAGCACATGGCAGATAAACACTTGTAAATATTTTTTACAATACAACTAAAGTTTTAAAGATTGCCAGTGGTAAATTTCGAAATATTAAAACTTGAAATTGAATTTTTTTAATTTTTCATTTTCAATTAGTGTACTAGGTCTTAAAAATTAAATATGAAGAAGATAAACCGACTAAAGTATGCCCAAAGTAAACTATTTACGTCAACTATTTACAGCTGAGGACGGCATAATATGATTTGGTTTGCTAAAAATCTGAAAAATGCCACGAAAAAGAAGGAATGTTCCATAATAAACTTAAAACTTAAACATTCCATATTGTTTTAGTATTGTTTTAGTTTATTATCGCGTAGCCCAAAATTTCAGCTTACCAACAAGCTATCAAACTTCATTTAATAGTTGGTTTAAATCAAGTAACAAAAGCATAAGAGTTAGTACATCTAAGCCTCTGAATATGCCAGGGATCCCAAGCATCCTGAATTTTCAGAATGTGCTGAATTTCAGCAAAGATTCTGAAAATTAAATTCATCTGTATTTTGAAAAAATTTCTGAATTCGTCTGAATTTCAGATTTATTTAGCCTACTGTATTTACTAAAGATGGATTTAGACCATTCAAACTAGATCCTAACTAAAAATGGATAAACATAGTATAAATCGACATCATTGAAAATGGACTAGCTGGGTAGATATGTGAGAAGGTATATATGCATAACTCCAAGGAATAACCTAAAATCGATATTATCTACCTGGAAGTGGATACCTGTTTGAAAAAAAAGTTATCAGGTGGTTTGCTCAGCACCCTGAGGCTGATCCGTTAAATTCCTGGTCTTTTAATAGCTATTCTAGGAAAAAATCAATACCGCGGATCGATTTACCACCGCCACGGAATCATAATTAATGATCAATCAAAACCATATATTTTGGATTACACAAAATTTATTTTTTTGTAACGAGTTGGTATAGCCCAGTAACGAGTTAGTATGGCTCTGTAACGAGTTGATACTGTGTAAAGAGTTGGTATTGTAACGAGTTGGTACTGTAACGAGTTGGAGTAACGAGTCAGTATTTGTAACGAGTTGGTACACAATCCTCCCGATCATTTACAAACTCGTCAGTGCAATTCTCTCAATGTCAGTCTCAAATTCCTTTATTGAACGGATCTTCTCACTTTGTGGTGTGCAATGGACGAAAGAGAGAAATTTGCTGGAAGTTCGAACGGTCAAAAGTCTAGTGCAAACAAAAGTACAACTGTACAACTTTCTTTTGAAGAAGAATGTGTTGTTAAGGAAGATCAGAGCACGGAAAAAGTACTTTTGATTGTCTACTCACCGTTGGTTATTGTTGTTCATGACGTTTTAATAAAATTTGGATTAAAGAATTGACCTTTGCAAATTGTCTCAATTTCGAAGCTCAAATCTGAAATTTTGAGATTTTTGTCTGAATTTTGATCTGGTCGACTTGGGATCCCTGGAATATGCACTTTTTATTTAAATTCAATAGAATTTGATGGCTTATTGGCAAGCTGAGATCTTGAGCTACACGATGCTTGAAACTTTGAAAAAAATTTAACACAAAAATTTATTTTTGTGGCATATTTTAGCTTTTTCGCGAACCAAATCAGTATAAGCCGTTAAAGGGGCATGATCGTGCCCGATGGTTGAAAATTAAACGGGCATGCCCGTTTAATAGAGGTTACTGTATTTATTCTAATTAGGCCCCATGGGGCCTTATTTTTCACCCCCCTCCAAGGGTGGGGCCTTATTAGAGACTGGGGGGATAATAGAGACTGGGCCTAATTAGAATAAATACGGTATACGGTATATCAGATTTGACGCAGAACGAGTGAAAAATGGGACGACTTGAAAAAATTCGAAAAAACTGCTGGTTCGCGCCTTAACGCACGGGCATGCCCTTTAATTACTTGAAAATATGGATTTAGGAGAAGCCGAAATATATGATTTAATAGACTAAAACAGACTGAAAATATAAAGTTGTTTATAACAGGGACCAGCTTGGAAAAATATTCGGCAGCTATAATGTTCGTCTGTTCAATGCACAATCTCAATTCAAGGTAGGTTTACAAATCTATAAAACATTGAGTTTCAAACCACTGGCCCAGCGGAGGGCCTGGCCCTATTGACTTTTATGACTTATTTTTAGTTTGACTTACTTTTCTTTTGACATTATTTTTAGCTTGGTCCCCTGCTGTCTTTTCCTTAAAGTGTCCTCCCTGTTGTTTTGAGGGTGATCATGGTTAAGGTGATCGTACTAACCATAATCAACCTGATCATCATAATTACAGTGTTGCAATAACCATAATAGACAGGGGGACCAAGCTAAAAATAATGCATCCTAAATGTCTATATGGCCAAACATTGAGTTTCAAACCACTTAAAGATATTTTAGCGAATCGACTTGGGTGGAAGCAACTACAAATATGAGTGCAAGGTTTTTCGGCTTAATTTTACCGGCCAAAAATTTATTAATGACTTTAGGTGTGCGGACATTTGACAAAAATGAACATAAAACCAAGTGCTCTAAGTCAGCACTTCAAGGACAGACATCCGTGAGTTTTTGTCAAATTTCATTTTTATACATTTACTTAGGCGATTTTAGAGAAGTGCGTGCTCAAGCCGCTTTCTCATTTGCCAGCAGAATGTTGGGGTTTTCAGAAAGCGGCGAAAATTCGCCTACAAATAATCAGGGCAGTAGTGGAATAAATCAAAGTGCCATAAAGGGCTTAATTCTCGACAAGGTTGGCTAATGATTATTATGGTTTTTGACCGAAAAAATATTAATTTAAAAGTTTTGTCAAAAATTAGCTCACTTAAAGTCTTGAAATTAGCGTACAGCTTGTGTGACCAGAAATTTCCTTTGTGCATGGCGCAGTGGGCAAGCGTTGGTGATTTTGGCTTCAAAAGGTGTGCTGGTTCGACCCCACCTGGTGGCGCGCTAGTTATTTTGGCTTGCTTTTCAAATTTTTAAGCGTAACACTAAATTCGAGATCAGCGACCCTAATCACCCCTAGATACTGGCCAAGCAAGCCGAAACAACTAGCGTGCCACCAGGTGGGGTGGAACCTGCACAACATTTTAGGCCAAAAAATACTAACGCTTATCCACTGCGCCATGCGTAAAAGAAAGTTTCCGGTCACACAAGTTGGCCGCTCCTTTAAGTTTTGTCTTTTTTAGTTTTGAGCAAATAAATAAAAGCCCAAGACTTTTTTTAAAGGGTTCTTAATTTATAAAAAAACATTAGTTAACTTCCCACTAAGTTTACAGGACATTGAAAGTCTCAATGAAATCTCTGACCAGATCCAAAACTACCAGGAAAAAGTTGGATAAAATGCGAAGCCAATCTGGAAATTGCTTTTTTGCCTGGTAACATCAGCAGCATAACCAATTGCCATTATGGATTAGGATTGCTAAGCGATGAGTTAGTCTATTGTTGATTTACATTCATTCTAAAAAAAACTTTTTTGTTTTCCAGTGTTTACAGTTGTCAGATGTGCAATTATTTTACAGTTGGTCAAATTAGTTCAAAAGAACATTATAATAGAACCACCATGACGACCAAAACCCGTTCAAACCAAATGTTTTTGACATCTATAATGCTGAGCAGGTTGCTTTTTTTTGTTTATTACTACTTTTTCTACAGTTAATGCAAACATATCTCCAAACGACGACCTCCCGCTGGGTTCATACATTTCTTAACCCTAGTTTTTATAGTCTTTTCAACAAATTTTCTGAATTAGTCTAGCTTCAAAAATCACTAGCATTCATATTGGGCTAACTCATTTCATGATTTTTGCATTTGTAACTTAGGCATGTCTATATCAAGAGTCAACTGTACTAGCACATTTTAGGTCCTGCTGTTTTTCGCTTTACTGACCTGCCACACCAAGGAATTCATTGTTTTATTTGTGGTGACCTGTCACATTGTTCCTTGCTGTCCTTTGGCAAACACTTGGCTAACACTCACAGCAAACAATTTTATTACGATTTGAATAAGCATGGTAATTTTTTCCGGCTTTCTAGGCTTTGTATTATTCGGTTTTTATTTTAAAACGGTCCATGTTTTTTTGAGTTATACCGTATCTCTTCTAATTATGCGGCATCTCATAATTCTAAATCGTATTTTTGGCATTGTGCTTGGGATACATTTTTGAAAGGTTATCTCAGCTAGAATTACCACACCTCCTATTTTCAAGCTCATCTCACTAGCTACAATTTAGGGGTAACTTGCCTCAGAGCAGTAATAAAAGGTGGATCAAAAACATAATGCCAGTGACACGATTTTGAATAGTGGGTAATTAAAACCTCAAATTTCAGTAGATATATTTGAAATGGCCTCAAAAGTAAGGAAGATTATTTGTGGATTAAAGGTGGCGGATGAAAGCGAATTGATTCAAAGTATTGGCGATGATTTTCTAGGTTTTTTTTTTCAAATTCAAATTGGAAAAATAAAAGCTGAAACTTTTTAGAAAATGATTTACAGATGTTTGATGTAAAACAAGAAGGCGCATTATGCCTTTTCAGGATAACACAGTGAATTTAATATTATTGTTAAAGAAAACTAATCAAGCTGACTTGTAGGCTGAACCGTTGAATCAATCACACCCTGTAGTAAAAATTAGTGAAATGTTTGGGACAAGCGATTTTTCGGCGCTAGAAAATAGTGGTAAGTTTTGGCATTTTATTGTTAAAAAAAGTGCATAAAAAATTATTGACTTTAATTATGATTATTTTTTGAATAAAACAGCCGAAACATGTGTTTAGCTTAATTTTTACTTGGTTTCTAACACGACTATACCTAAAATTAAATCCTAGGCCGTGCTATATTAGAAACCAAGCTGAAGAAATCCGTGCAGAAGTTCAATGATTAGGCGGAAAATATAATTGGCGGCAGTGTTTTCAAAACTCATCCTCAACTTTTAGCCTCAACTTTTTTAACATCCCTGTAAATGTCATTTTTTATTCCTTTTTGGAAATCTGTTTGATACGTTTTGTTCAGCATTAAAAGTTGAAGATAGGGGTTAGAAAAAATTCAACCCGTTTTCCGCCAAAAAAATTGATAAAAAACTGCCTGAAGGTAAAAATTCACATTCCTAAACTCAACTGGCTGAGTTTAGCAAATTTTCAACTTCAGGCAATTTTTTATCGATTTTTTTGGCGGAAAACGGGGCTGAATTTTTCTCTAAACCTATCCTCACCTTTTAATGCTGAGTAAAACGTATCAAACAGATTTCCAAAAGAAATAAAAATGACATTTACAGGCGATGTTAAAAAGTTGAGGCTAAAAGTTGAAGATGAGTTTTGAAAACACTGATTGGCGGGGACAATTCAAAACAGGTGGCCATGGCTCTTTAACTAGACTTGGTATCGTATTGGAATTATTATTATAGTTTTCAAAACAACAGGGGAAAAGAAAATTTTTGTATTTTTGTAAAAAGTGGTAGGTAAAAATACACGTCTAATTTTTACGTTTTGAAATAAACGACTAATTTCGGGGTCGATTGCTAGTCAGATATCAAAATAATGGGATAATTATGCCAATCCGGTGCCAAGCCTAGTTAACTGTATAAAAATTACTACAAGTACAAAAACCTCAACTTCAAATGGTTAACTGTAGCTAACTAACAACTATTCTAGATGATTTCTCACAGAGCCAGATCCATCTACTTCAACCCCAATTCTCAACAGTTCAGTCAAACCACATGCAACACCTTTTGCAAGTGCTGTCAGAACAAGGAGATTAGAGATGCTCAAAAACAAAAAGTACAAAAGCTGCAGATTCAATGCCCAGGAATATTTCCAAATAATAGTCTGCGATACAGACCCTTTAAGTCGTCGGTATGAATGTATTGTTTGCGGCCATGTGACTAAGCCAAATGTCTCGCCAAATACTTTGAGTCAGCACTTTGGTGACAAACACCCGTAAGCTGAAACACTGCAGTCCAAATGCAGTAATCTTGTAATTTTTAGTGAAATGAGAGCTCAGGCTAACAATGCTTTGATAGCTGGAAATGTGGCTTTTAAGCCGCGGAGCAAACGAATTAAGTCTAGAGCTTTCAAAAAGAATATTGTTTCTGTCATTCAAGGATTAAAGAATCACCTGGCTTAAAAAATCAAACTATTAGTGATCCATGTCCAAATGCTGTTTCTGCTCCTTTGGCAGATGATGTAAGACTTTTTGTGGGGAAAAACTCTGATTACAACTCTATATCTCCCCTGATTCAAAATCGTGTTTTTGGAGTTGTGCCTTTGACCCACTTTCTGAAGACCTCTATCAGGCAAGTTAGCACATCAATTGTAGCTTTCTGGCTATAAAATAGGTGGTAGCCAGTGATGGGTAAGCAGGCAATTTCCGCCCTAACACCGTCCACCGCCCCACGCCTCATGGCTCTGACAGCCAGCGCTCCGGCACGGCCCTAAGCTTCAAGTGTTTCAAATTATCGCATCAGCACCGCTCCACACACCGGGGTGGGGCTTATCGCACCGCATCATGAAGCAGCTTCATCCTAAAGCACCTATATTCTCACAGTCAATTAACCTTGACCTCCATTAGTCAATCAACGCTTTCATTTGATTATTTAAGAGAGCACAGAAACGTTGATTTGTTCAATAAGCAGTGTCGTTTATGTGCTGTCTTATATAATCAAATAAAAAATTGTTTAACTGGGGTCAAGGTTAGTTGACTGGTTAGGGTACAGGTAAAGTGCTCATTTTTGAAACATATTTTTCACAGTTGTATCTCGATGCAGTGATACCTTTGAAAATCAGCACGGCGATCATTCCGCGCCGCATAATTCCGCGCCATCTCTTATCTTTTGATCTAACATATGAGTATTTTAGCACTTTTTTCAGAAGTGGTAACACTATCAGGGAGCCCAAGATTTTAGTTTCTAATAAGGTGTCATTTGCTGAAACATGTTTCCAAATGTGGCACAAAAAAGTAAAAGTATGAAACGAATCAGGAAATAAACGTTATACTACCTGATGGGGTTATCACTTCTGAAAAGTAATAAAAATTCATTTCTTTGATCAAAAGAATAAAGTTGGCGCGGAATTCTCTCAGTGCCTAAAAATCGATACCCGCTTGGGTCCAAACAGGTTAAAAAAGTGTTGGACTCAGCTGGGGATCAAACTTTAAAAAAATATTCCTACATAAGGTCTGATAACCTGTGAAGACAAATATTAAAAAAAAGTTTGAAATGAGTAATACAGTCGACCTTCGATTCAATATCACACCTAAGACTGCCCTAGGTGACGTTAAATCGAGGGTGATGCTAAATTGAGGGTTCACTTTGACTGAATTTTAGCCAAGGCCGACTAAATTGGTCCATTTTTGGGTATTAGATGATAATACAATCTAGCAATATTTAGATTGTGTTCGGCTCATTTCTCAACGACAATAGCTTGGAAGAGTTTGATCGTCTAGCCAGAAGTAGCACTGTTTTCCCATACTTCGAGGTATTTTTGAATGTGATAGTTAGTCTTAAAATTTTTAAGCTTTTTCGTATCATAGATTGTGATCAAAACTGATGCAGACATGTCACTTAAACTGTTGAATTCGCTGTCAACTCTTTTTGCAAAACTGTTAATAACACGGAAAGCAACAACAAATCACTCATTTTGCAGGTAAATTAACCCGATGGTCATTATAATTTTAAAAACTGAAAATTTAGGTGAATTGCTCAAAAGATCACGAGCCAACAACAATTATCCAATCAAAGACATACCTCAATTACTTGTAAACAAAAAAATAAATGTGGAAGGAATTTTCGCTATTTTAGATAATTTATTGTGCAATCTGGATATTAATTAAAAAATTTCAACTTATCCTCCTTTATATAACCAGTTTAAAGTTTCGATTTAAGGATCGATCTTTTTAAAAGAAAATAAATTTTTAGCAAAAATCTACTTTCAGGAGCTACAGTCAAAAAACTGTAAACTTTTCAAAAAATTGCAAAAAAAACCTTGATGTTCTGGAAGTTCTATGCAATGTTGACCCCAACTTTTAGCTTGACCATAATGAACAGAGGGCCAAGGCATTAAAAAAACAGGGAGGGGGGACCAAGCTGAAAAATTGGGGTGAACATTGCATGGAAGTTCTGATGTTCTTTTTTATTTCAGACGTAAGGCATTTCAAAAAACTAATTTTTATAGTAATAATACACGCAAAATATAAAAACTTTGGTTTTAATGACCATATTCACATTTAGGAGGCATTGTTTTTAGCTTGCTCCGCCTGTTGTTTTTTTCTAAAAAATGCCTTGGTTCCCCTGTTGTTCACACAGGTGATTGTATTAACCACAATCAGCCTGATCACCATAGTCATCATATCAACATAACTATTATAGACAGAGAGACCAGGTAAACGAATACAAAGAATCCTTATTGCAAAACAGTTAGTCTGTTGCATCTGTTTCGAATTGAAAGGTCTGAGAGTTTTTTTTGATTGGCAACCTAAGAGTTAAAATAGGCCAGTATTTACTTTAACTTTTTTTTCGTTTGTAAGAAATATTGGCCGAAAGCCCGCAATGTGCTCTTTCTTTTAAACTATGAATCACTGTTTTCGATAGTAGAAATTGACGACATCTGCCCTTCGAAAGTTTCATACGCAATTATCGGCTCTATTTAAGAAGAGGTACCATTTTTTGCCTTGGTCCCCCCTATTGATTTTTTTTGTAAATTTTATTGATAGCACACCATTGAAAATTCCAAGATAACAATTCAACTGCTTAGCTAATCATATATTTTCCCCATCTGATCAAAGGACACCTTCATAGATTTCACTTGCTCATCTATAGATAAAGCAAGTAAAAACAATTTACAAGAAAATCAATAGGGGGGACCAAGGCGAAAATGGTACCTCTTCTTAAATAGAGCCCAATTATCTTCACTGGTTGGCTCGTAGGGCCAGCTGACCCGCAAATAATGTTTTTTTTAAATTTTTCATCATCATGTTTAGTGTGAAATTCTTAAAAAAAAAATTCGAGCAAATTTCAAAGTGCTTACTGCCCCTGTGGTTTTGACTAAATCTTTGACAAAAAGACTGAATCTGGGATAAAGAAAAGTATTGCTCTTGCAGGACGTTGTCTCTTCCTTATCATGGCAATTTTGAATGTTTGAATGCGTGCGGGACCATATAGATTTTGTCAATAATGTTTTCGAAATATTATTTTTGTTTGTATTTAAATTTATTAACGTTATCTTCTATTCCATATAAGCGTTATCAGCATAGGGACAGTTGTGAAGCAAGTTGTCCGAGATACGTTGTCCGATGTGGCATTGACAAGCAACGTTGGGCTCGACTAGTGAATGGTTCTAAGTTTTGAACAATTTTCAAATTTATTTTCTAAACAATAAGCGCAAACAAAAAATAATTTGTAATTATTATTATCAACATTTGTGTGGTCCGCGCGCATTCAACTTTTAGAATTGTCATGATAAGGAAGAGACGCACGTATAAATTTATTTTGTGAATAAATTAAAACAGCAAGAGCTGCAGAACAGCGCTGTGTCTGCTTTTAAGAAGAGTACTAGACTATGCAACTACACAAATCAATAGAACACTTAGATATACACATTTTCATGCGTACACAGTAATTGTGAAAGCTACTCTCCAGATGAAGACCGCTTCGCCCAAAAATACTATTTTCAATAAATTTCAATACCATCGTTAATTGTTCGTACTCATTTCATCCCACTCATTTTCTCGCAACGAAAAATCCCAATCCAGCTTAAACTAAGTTCTACATTGAGTCAGGAAACACGTTTGAGCCCGTCTTGACATATGATTTTGAAAAGACAAGGAGAAATTTGAAACGAAAAACAATAAATATTATTTCCTTGCCACTGTACATGTGCGTGTGTTGTCAGGACGCCTGCCGTTTTGAGATTTGTTCTTCTTCACCGTTTAAAAATATCGCTGCAACACCGCCGAGTTTAGAGACAAAATTTGAATGATAATTTCAGTAAGCCGGTGGCTGGAGTCCTGAAGCTTTATTTTTTTTCTAGCCCTTACTGCGCGTCCTTACCATCGATACCCCTGCGCTTCTTTCACAGCTTGGGAGCTAAAAAGAGACATTCTGAGAGACTGGTAACCGAAGCACCACAATTTTTTTGAATTTTCTGTGATGTCAATTATGTTCTACTATTATTTTTTTTTAAATGCATGAATACATGCATTTAAAAAAATTATTGAATTTTTTTAACGGGCACTATCTTGCTATAAGTGTTTAGTTTGACTCATTTTTACATAGTTTTTTAAAACCTTCTGTGTTATCAAAACCGTCTTGAATTGCTTTTTCTTTTGAGGTATTGAACAGGTAGGCGACGTTTATCCCAAAACCGTTTTACCAGAGACCGATTCCCCCAAAACCGCTTCGCCCAAAATACTATTTTCGAAATAATACTATTTTCAAGTTGGCGCCAGCAAAGCTGTCAGATACTTAAAAGCAAAGATAGCAGTGTTTCCTTTGCTTATGATTATCGTGAAAGCAGCTGGCGGGCAGTTTATTGCCTACACCGAAACCAAGTAGATACCACTGAACCAGTACGATACTCAGGTAGTGTCACCCAGGCCGTAAGACTCAAGTTTCGTTCTGCGCCGTGACGCCGGGCAGCGCCTTCTAGTTACTTACTACAACTCACTGTTTTGAAGACAAGGATTAAAACAATTTATATTTTGCATTTTTTTAATTCTGCGATTTTTTATTGTATAAAACTTATTTCAAGAACGAAAAAGACAGTCTCAAATTTATCCCTTTAAAAAAAATTGAATTTTTAAATCTTAGGTGACTTTAGACAAAAAATGCTTAAAAAATACTTCAGGCTCTTTTCTTATTCGTTGTAATTTCTTTTTCTTTTTTTACTTTTTCTTCTAGATGAAAAGAACAGCCAAGTGCTTGTTCAACAATTGTCTTGTTGTTATCCAGGTATAATTTTTTGTTTTTACATTTTGCGTACAAAATGTAGTTTTCAGACTTTTCAGTAGATCGTAAAAGTCCTTTCAAAGCTTCCTCAGGAGTTGTCAGCTCAGTGATAGTGCACTGTGTATTGCGATCTCTATCACTCAGTGCTGTTGTAAAAGTAGCTCTCACGAATTTACCATATCCGTTTAAAAGCATATTTCCATCATTTTCTGTATACTCTTTACCTAAATAGTTTTGATTAGTCAAATGATTAGATTTATAATGGTAGATCAATTTTTTTGCACCTTAAGTTTTGACGATAAGTTATTTTCTGGATCGAATTCCAAACTTCTGTCAATGCAATTCAACTGACAAGGGAACTTTTAGTAGTGCCCATGCGATATTGAAAAACCATGAATACCATTCGATAGAGCTTTGAAAATACTTATTTGAATTAGAGATCAAATTTGGCAGAGGGCTCAATTTTCAAATATAATTAACTGTTTTAAAATTTGATTTTACGTAAATGCAATATATACCAAAAGTTGATTACTTGGTGGCCTAATGGTGAAGAATGTCGTGCGGCGTTGGGGCTCTTGAGTTCGACCCGGCCTATCACGGTTTGATTTTTTTTGTCTTTTTTTAAAGTAAAATGAAAGGTCACAACGACACACTTGATAGAACCGTCTTCCTCAAACTTGAACCTTCGCAATTGTAAGACACTGGCTTGATCATGTCATTAAGTTTTAATACGGTACTATCAAGTGTGCTGTTTGTGATCTTTCATTATGTTTTCAAACCAATATCATTATCAGAGTGGGCGTGTCTAGTACTCGAAATCGATTAATTTCGAGTATTATTCGAAAATTTTCGAGTTTCGAATACCGAGCCGAGTACTCGAAAATCTCGAGTACTCGCCACCCTAATCATTTTCCACCTGAGAAAACAAATAGATTTGAAAGGTGATTGGCGGGGTCGAACTCGAGAGCCGTAACGCGGGACAGCATATAAGTGCAACCCCCTGCAGAGAGTATTAAATCAAGAGGTGTGAGTTGGGAGTGTTGCGCTTAGGCTTAGGCTTAGGTTTAAAAATTCTGGCTCTCTTCTCTGTTGATGCTGTCATCCTTCGCTCTGACCTTAGGTATCTTCTCTCTTTTGTTCCTTTTTCAGCTCTCGGTTTAAAATCAAGAGGTGTGAGTTAGGAGTGTTGCGCTTATTATTATAACTAGCTTATTTTTGATGTGCACTTCAATTGTTAAGCTAACGCAGCACGACACTTTTTACCATTAGGCCACCGAGTCACATATCTGTCCTGATTAACTTTCGATATATATTGTATATCATATAAAACTTTAAATAACGGGTGGTCAAAAGTTCTGTTACAAACTTTGAGACCAATTATTTATTGTGTTATCTTATCGTTTTGATAAGATTTTGATACCATTTTGTAGCCTTGAATCTCTTCTTTCAAATGGCATATTGCTTTTAGCTTGACTATTTTGGATAAGTCACCATTTGGCTCCAAACACTTGCCTGGTCATTTTGAGAAGGTTACCAACAATTTTATCACTTTAACTGGTCAAATGTTTATTGAATTTTGAGCGTCACGACACAATTTTATCACCATGTTGTAGCGCAGCTCAAGAGCTACAAAACCATATTACAGAATGATTTTTTTGAGTAGAAAAAGAGAAAATTTGAGTATTGAGATATGGCCTTTTGAAAAAATCATTTTCTTGAAAAAATTACCAAAATCAGAAAATTGGCAAAAACTTGCGTTTTCGTCATTTTTCAAGAAAATGGTTTTTTCCAAAAGGCCATATCTCAATACTCAAATTTTCAAAATCATTCTGTAATATGGGTTTTGTAGCTCTTGAGCTGCGCTACAACATGGTGATAAAATTGTGTCGTGACGCTCAAAATTCAATAAACATTTGACCAGTTAAAGTGATAAAATTGTTGGTAACCTTCTCAAAATGACCAGGCAAGTGTTTGGAGCCAAATGGTGACTTATCCAAAATAGTCAAGCTAAAAGCAATATGCCATTTGAAAGAAGAGATTCAGGGCTACAAAATGGTATCAAAATCTTATCAAACGATAAGATAACACAATAAATAATTGGTCTCAAAGTTTGTAACAGAACTTTTGGACCACCCGTTATTAAAAAAACTTTGAAAGGGTTCATTGCATTTCAAAAACGAGCCCTCGCTTAAATTTGATATTTAATTTTCAAATAAGATTTTTTGATCTATTGAATGGTATTCATGGTTATTCATATCGCACAAAATAACGGGTGGTCAAAAAGTTCCGATGGATTTTCAAAGCTTTATTTTTATCATTTTTCTTATCATCTCTCTGATCTGTTGATACCATTTGTAGCCCTGAAACTCCTCTTTCATTTGATATATCATTCTACTAATACAGTTTAACAAATATGGTGATGGTATGGGCTGGTGTCTCCTGGAACGGCAAAACCCCTCTCATCTTCGTACCTAATGGAGTAAAGTTGATGGTCCAGAATATCGTCATATGCTCGAAAGCAAAGTTCTGCCATGGACTGAGGAGAATATGGGAGACAATTGGACCTTTCAACAAGATGGCGCGCCTTCTCATCGAGCCGTTGAAACTCAGAAATCGATTGAGGAGCACTTTCCAGATTTCATCACGGTTGATTCTCATTGGGGTGACAATGCTGCGATCAAAGGTGACTGGGCGCCCAACTCCCCAGACTTGAATGTGATGGACTACTTTGGATGGCCGTACTTGCAGTCCAAAGCATGCTCCAAGCCACACAAGTCAATTGCTGCCCTAAAAGCTTCACTGGTGAAAGAATGGGACGAACTTCCACAAGAGATGATCCAAAAAGCCATTGACAACTTTCCAAAACGATTAAAGAAATGTATTGATGCAAATGGTGGTCATTTTGTTGAGTAAAATAAACGTGTGACATGTCGTTTGAAAGAGGAAGAACAGGGCTACAAAATAGTACTAAACTTCTAAAAATATGATAAGAAAAATGATAAAAAATGAAGCTTTGAAAATCTATCGGGAACTTTTTGACCACCCGTTACTACTAAACCTTCCCTAATTAGAACAAAAGCAATTTTTTTGTTATATAATGTCAAAATACTGATTTTCTTTTTGGTGCTGTGTTTGGGTCCTTGACGCCGTTTTATCTTGAGCCGGCTGAGGCGTGCGTCTAAGGTATGATTTTGACCCGGTTGAAGGTGAGACTGAGAGATTATATTTAAGGAATATTTGAAACTCAGCCACCTGAGTGAATTTTTCGTAGCAAATTTTTAATTTTTTACTGTTTTTAGATAATTTTGAAGTGCTAAGGAAAAATAAATTGTTTATTAAGTATTCATGAATTCAGTTTTCAAATTTCATGGCAGACCATGGCTTATAGTCAAATTTAAGCTAAGAACACGTATAGATTTATATTTATTCAATCCAATTCTAGTATTTATTTAACCCTAGGACGACCACGTTGACCACAAAGTGGTCATATCACTTGGGTTGGCGTTCATAAAACACATTCAGAAAAAAAGGTATGCGAATCTAGGAAAATATTAATCTCAGCTACAAAATGAGATATTTTGCGGGCTTAGAGGACACTACCCGGCTTAAATATAATCCCGTTTATAGTGACATAGGCTGCTGACCACGTTGACCACATTGTGGTCCTTATGTCCGATCATGTGATTTTTAATCTCGTTTCATATATTGTTTTCTCTAAGCAGGTTTTCGTTAAGCAGGTTTTCGCCTGGCTGTCCGAGGATTAATTCAAATGAAAAAAAAATGAATTAAGAGTGACTCAACAGTAGCGTGATGTGACTGAAATTGTCGATACAGTCGAGTCTCGACAAAAGACTCTATATAAGGATATACAAATTTTGCCTGGTTGGTCATGAGTAAGATCAAGCCAAACTGAATCTCCTTATGGTTTTGGTATGTAGTATTCGTAGTCAGTCAGTCAGCTTGAGTTTAAACTCATCCATCAGCTGGCTAGAATTTTACACCCAGGACTGAGGCTAAGAGAATTTTCGCATTCTTATTTAACAAAAAAAATTTAACATTGTTCTTTAATTTTGAGTCAAACTGCGTTTACACAAAATTCAGAATTTGAGCCAGAAAAAAGAGATGCTATGAACAAGGTGCAAAAAATTAGACTACCGTGTATATGTGAAATAATACCGTTTATTTCCAAATGCAGGCCTTCTATGTGCACATCCAATGCTTTGGCTACTTCTTTTAATAAATTATTGAATTTTCGTGTTCTAGAACTTTAACATCAAATTTTACGTTGTTACATATGACAGTAACTGTCACCAGCGACTCGGTACTACTAAAAATATGTTTTATAAAACTAACAATTATGAAGTTAAAAATGATTTTATTTCAACACACATTTTTTTTTATGCTTAAAACAAAAAATTTCAAATTATGGGCCAGGGAATAATTCACAATTTTTGTTTCAATTGTCATTTAAAGTCAATCTTCGATGTACCGGCCCTCACATTTCAAAATAGGGGCTGTAATATCGGGCACCCACAGATATTTTTGGCAAAATTTTTTTTTCATTTGAAAAACGATCGGCAAAATCGAAATCCTTACGATATTTAGGACTGGACTAGCTGAAGACAACTCGCAAAACAATCAATAAATCAGGGTAAAAAAGTGTCGGTTTGTTGTTTTCGGGCAGTATAGTCCAAAAAAATTCTATTTAATTTGTTCAAAAAAACGAATTGTGAGAGGAAATAGCCACTACATTATTTTTACTAAAAATTAGAGATAGAAACGCCATTTTGCAATGTTTTTGAGTTCCGCCTATTTTTAAGGCAGCTATTGTAAGCCAGAGCTTAATTTTTATAACACACCTTTCTAACAACTTTTAATGCTTAACAACATGGTGTAATCGGATTTCCGTAGTTAACTTTCTAATTTCCAGAAAACAGCCTCTCAAAAAAACATCGCAAAGAAGAATTTCATTTTTCGGCTTGCGATGTTTTTGCGATGCTTTTTTGAGAGCTTTTTTCATAAACATTTTGTTATAATTTGTACTAGATGTTATATACCAAAATGTAGCTCAATCAAAGTTAGCTGAGGAATGTAAAGTTTGTTTAACCATACGTTTTCATCATCATCGTCAAAATTGAGCCGGAACATGACAGAAATGACAATCGAAAAATAATTTTACGTCATGTTTCGGCTCAATTTTGACGATGATGATGAAAACGTATGGTTAAACATACTTCACATTTCTCAGCTAACTTTAATTGAGCTACATTTTGGTATATAACATCTAGTAAAAATTATAGCAAAATGTTTATGAAAAAAACCTCTTAAAAAACATCGCAAGCCAAACATGAAATTCCTCTTTGCGATGTTTTTTTGAGAGGCTGTTTTCGGGAAATAAAATATTTAACTACAAAAATCCAATAATAGCATTTTGTTAAGCATTAAAAGTTGCTAGAAAGATGTGTTATAAAAATTAGCCATGGCTTACAAAAGTTGGCTAAAAATAGGCGAAACTCAAAACATCGCAAAACGGCGTTTCTATCTCTACTAAAAATATAAAATTACCACAAAACTGCTAGGTTGATTTAAAATCCGATATCGCATTTAAAAGCCAAAGAGTCTTTGGCAAAGACATCATAAAAAGGTGCGAAAGAAAGCGTGGCAAAACTATAGCAATAAAATTTGAGATCATATGATTTTATAATGCAATTTGAGAAATTGTGAGGTTAATGAAATGCGCGCCGAAGATCCGCTCTGCATCCGTATGTATGCCACAGTTGCATCTCATGATATTCAAACCAGGGTATGCGACCTGAAAATTGCGCCGCAAGTTTTACCACTGTCAGACAAGAGACTGTGAGATTTGAACTGCAAAATTTGAGCCTAAAGATTTGCGCTGCATTTTGTGCACTGCAAGATTTGCGCTGCAAGAATCGCGCTGCAATAATTACGACTGTTAGAAATGAGACTGTAAAATTCGAACTGCAAGATTTTCGACGCAAGCTTTGCGCTTCATATTTGATTTCCTTGATTTTGAATGATTTTCAAGGCTTTTGCTAGTTTTTTAATTGCGAGGATTCCGATTTTGCCAAACGTTTAAAAAAAAACCTGCAATTTTCCCATTAAAAACCATGCGTCGCAAATCGAAAAATGCGATGCGAATGTTGCTTTGCAAATCTTGCAGTACAAAAATGCAGTGCGAATCTAAGTGCGCGAATCTTGCAGTTATAATTTCACAGTCTCTTGTCTAAAAATAGTACAACTTGCGGCACAATTTTGCGGCGCATATCTTGGTGTGATTACATCGGGCACAGATCTCGCAGCACATACGGATGCAGCAAAAAAGATTTTTAGTTTTGTTTTAAGCATTTTGTAGTTCTGGATCTCAGCTTTCTAACAAGCTATCAACTGACCATATGAATTTTAAAAAGTTTGAGGAAAAGGGTTTTGAACGAACAAAATTGTCGAAACAATTTGCTCTATTCAAAACCTTTTTATCCTACTTTTGAAACCTCACTAAATCATTCAACAGCTTGCTAGAAAACTGAGATACAGAACTATAAATTTATTGAAAAATCACTCAGAACAGATGGTTTTTCAAATTGGGCAGGGAAAGAGTCTTTTGAGCCAGAAGTAAAAAGTACCAATTTAAGGTCGAAAAGAATTACAACCGTTCAAATATCACATTCTCTCATCTAACAGAGTAAATCCTCCGACGCAATTATTGGGCTGCTTATATTGGTGTGAAAATCGTGTGGCGCTAAACGTGTTGTTTGTAAATCATGTGTCGCAAATTTTATTGCTCAAGACTTGCTACGCTCGAGAAAATGCTTAAAAAGGATAGGTCGGAAATTTCAATTTTCTAGATAAAACTATTTTAAGTCAATGAATTGACTTAGGCAAACACACAAATTCAACCTACACAGTTATTGGGCTATCCTCTTTCATTTCAATATCCTTTAGACTGTTGTTTCTATCATGATATGTATATACTTTTCCTAAATAGCAATTTTAATGCCTATTTGCAGGCTAGAAAAATAGATAAATTGGCACTTTTGTCGTTGGGGTCCCCCCCCTTTATTTTCGAAAGGTTACTTAAAAACACCTTCTAATTTGGTTTTTTTTCTGTTCGATACGATAAAAGAAACATTTCTAGTCAACTTCTAAGCAAAAAACTAGCTCCTTTTTCTCAAAAATTGACTCAAGGTCATCTAAGATTCATGGTCTTGTCAGGGTATTTTTGACTAAATTTGGTCACATATATAGATTAGGCTTAGGCTTTATACCAGGGCTCCGAATCGTCCTTTTTAAAAAGATTTGTTCTTTTTCGGCACCCCAGATCTTTTTTTATTTTTGAAAATTTAGTCAAAATCTTTTTTTTTCGCTTCAAAATGGCAACAAGCACTGGATAAAATGGCCCTTTTACTTCAAAATACTCAAAATCTCTTTTTTTTACCCAAATGTCCTTTTTTTTGAAATTTCTCATTCGGAGCCCTGCTTTAGGCAAGGGTAGACCAGCGTATGTTAGGACGGACTCAAACATGTTTTTGTTACTTTTTTATGTGTTCGAAAAAGCATTTTAAGCCTGTCCTAACATACGCTTGTCTATCTTGGCCTAAGCCTAAAAGCGTAAGCCTGAAATTTACCAAAAAATATTTCAAAAGGAGGATCTAACTTTGCCGAGTTGGAGTCAATTTTTTTTGAAAAAAGTTAGTTTTTTAAATTAGAAACTGATTGGAAATGTTTCTTTTATCGTATCGAACAGAAAAAACCAGTTTAGAACGCGTTTTGCGTCACTTTTCGAAAATTAAGGAAGGGGGGGGGAACGACAAAAGCGCCGATAAATTTACCATTAAATTTTGAACTCAGTTGTTCCCATGGTTCATCAATCTGTTGCCCTATTTTTTCATTAAATCAGCTACTTCGGCTTTCTCACTAACTCCCACAGTATTTTTTACCCAAATTGTTTTCTTTTTTCAACCGCAATAGTATCATTAACATAGACTCCTTGTTCAAGAAGTGTCTTCTTATTATCCAATTCTATTTTTTTGTTGTTAGATATTTTAAACATAGTGTAGTCTGTGAATTGTTTATATAATTTCTTTAAAATGTTTTCAGGTGTTGTGCTCTCAGTAAAAATATATTTTTGATCTTTTTCTCCAACGTTTCTACTTTTTGGTAAGCTACTTCCACATCTGTATTTTTGTGTTGGATACCAATATTGCTAAGAAGTTCTAATTGATCTTTTATTGTATATTGTTTTCCTGAATAGTATATTAGTCAAATACCAAGATTTAACACCCACAGGACCGAATTTCACAACTGTATATTCCGGTGCATAATTTCAGGAATAGAGTTTGATAATTATCAAAAAAATAAAATAAATAGAAATGAAAAAAATTAAGAAAGAACAGAAATTGAGTTAGCACAACAATTTCTCATTCTTGTTTGAATTGCTCTGTCCCCAGTCGATCGACTCCTCAACTTTATATGGGTTAATTTTTCTTTGAAAACTGTTAAAATATCAATTTTTAGATGAGAAAATGCAAATCTGATATTCATGCAGCCCACTCAACTTTTTGAGCTCTACAAGATGATTCTAACAGAAAGATTGATTTTTTTCAATTAAAAAAAAGTTTACCATAAAAGTTAAGTTAAGAGGGCTAGGTGAAAACCTGCTTATGGCTCATTTATAAACGTTGTCGTTGTCGTCGTCGTTGTCGTTGTCATTGGAAAAAATGTTTATAAAGGCATTTTACGCCAACGACAACGACAACGCCAACGACGACGACAACGACAACGACGACATATTATAAAAAAATCCAACGACAACGACAACGCCAACGACAACGGAAAATTTTTCTTCCAAATCAGACAATTTTGCATTTTAAGTCAGAATTTTAAGGATTAACTATATTCTCCACACGTTTTCACTCGAAAGCTCGACTAAAAATGCGAAATTTGTCCAATTTTGAATAAAAAATGTCGTTGTCCTTGGCGTCGTCGTTGTCGTTGGCGTTGTCGTTGGATTTTTTATAAATAGGTCGTCGTTGTCGTTGGCGAAAAAAAGGGTTTTATAAAAAAATATTCCAACGACAACGACGACGACAACGACCACGACAACGACAACGTTTATAAATGAGCCATTAAAGAATACCTGCTAAACAAAAAACTGCTCAGAGAAAACATTATATAAGAAGAAAAAAAAAATCACGTGATGGGTTTCACAAGCATAATTTTACTTTTCGACATTCACTTGTGAAGTTCATCATGTGATTTCCATTCTCTTTCTATATAATGTTTTCTCTAAGCAAGTTATCGTGTAGCAGGTATTCGTTAAGCAGTTTTCACCTAGCGGTTCAAAAAAACGTGTTTTATTTTCTAACGGGTGTAAAAAAGTTCCCGGAAGATTTTTAACGCCTTATCTTTTATCATTGTTGAGATCGTATCTCTTTTCTTTAATACCATTTTGTAGCCTGCACCTCCTCTTTCAAATGCATATTGAACTCAGCTTGATTTTTTTTTCGGAAAAGTCACCATTTAACACCAAACACTTGTGAGGTAATCTTAGGAAGTTGACAAGCCTATTCATCACTTTCAGTGATAACAATTTAATAAAATTTTGAAGGTTACAACAATGTATTAGCCCTATATTATAGCGCAGCTCAAGCGCTACAAAACCCAAGTTACAGAACGTTGTTTGAAATTCTGAATGTTGAGATATGGCTTTTTAGAAAAAACAATTTCTGGAAAAAATGACTCAAATGCAACTTTTTTTTTTAAATTGGAAAAAGTTGCATTTTAGTCATTTTTTCAAGAAATTTTTAGCGCTTGAGCTGCGCTATAATATAGGGCTAATACATTGTTGTAACCTTCAAAATTTTATTTAAATTGTTATCACTGAAAGTGATGAATAGGCTTGTCAACTTCCTAAGATTACCTCACAAGTGTTTGGTGTTAAATGGTGACTTTTCCGAAAAAAAATCAAGCTGAGTTCAATATGCCATTTGAAAGAGGAGGTGCAGGGCTACAAAATGGTATTAAAAGAAAAGAGATACGATCTCAACAATGATAAAAGATAACCGTTAAAAATCTACAGGAACTTTTTTTACACCCGTTAGTTCTGGTCCATCATAAACTGAGTTTCAAGCTTTTTAGAATTGGGTATAGTTTTGTTAGAAACCTAGTTGAAAAATCCGTATACAAGTTCAATGATCAGGAGACTTTTTTGAATTGGCGGTGAAAATCGTGGACATAGACGGCAATGGTCCTTTAAGAATTCTGTATGGCATGAGTTACCGCAGTTGTGACAGTTGGTCCGTGGTTGTTAAAATGCACATCTTATTACCGTCAATTGTCAACTGAAGGTTTTCATCATGGTATATTTTCAATTCTTCTGATACTTTTTCTATCAAATCTTTCAACTTATCAAATTATATACTTGTACATAAAAGTGAATGTTGCCGCATTGTACTCTAATTGTTAAAGGCGTCCCAATTATACTGAAGAAATGAATTTAAAAATCTATTTTTAAACAACGATTTTTCCACTTTTAGGTAGCATTTGCCACCTTTTGAAAATTTTTGCCAAATTTCGAGAAAATAAAAAGCCGCATACTTTCCTCCATTTGTCATATGCCACCTTAAGAAAAAGTTTGCTTATAATACAGTCAAACATCGATTTAATGAACCCTCCCTCAAGTTCGTTCCCACCTATGGTCCGACACTTTTTTAACCCCATTTTCAAGATATTTTATCGATTCTTTTTTGACAGTCTGGTTGCAAATTGTAAGGATTCCGATTTCGCTGATCGTTTTTCAGAAATCCAGAGTTTTCGCTATTAAAAAATCAAAACCTCGATTTAACGACCCTCTAATTTCCAAAAGGGGGGTCGTTAAATCGAGGTTTTGATTTTTTCAAAGCGAAAAATTTAGGTTTTTGAAAAACGGTCGGCAAAATCGGAATCCTTAGGATATTTGCGACCAGACTGTCAAAACAGAATCGATAACATATATTAAAAATGGGGTTAAAAAAGTGTCGGACTTTAGGTAGGAACGAACTTGAGGGAGGGGTCACTGTATCGAGGTTTGACTTACCTCCTTTTTAGAAAATTTTCGCCACTAGTTGATCCTCCTGGTACCAAAGCAACCCTATTATAAATTTTTTTTGATTTAAAAAACTAGAGCACTATCTGTAGATCAATTCTGAAAAGCACGAATCTGAGCTTTCCAATTAAAAAAATTGCTCCTCGGTGTGCAAAATGTGCGATGCTTGCTGCGATTCTCCGCAATAGGACTTGTGCAAAAAAGAAAACATCTGCTCTTGTTTTGGCCGGCATGCATTAAATCAAATACTGAGCTTTATGCACGGGAGTCGTATAAATTATTGAATTATATACCTACCCAGGGTCACTTAACACTTTGCTGGTCATGCGGCGTAATTGAAACTTTCAACTCAGAATTTCATGCTGAACATGATGGTGACAATCGTTTTTGCTCTGCATCGTGATGATGTGGGCTAAAAAGGGCTCGAAGTAACAAATTATTATAGTAAAATGCACAAAATGCACAAAATTAGTGTGCAAGTTGCAGCTCGAATTTCCATAAAAGCCTTTTTTTCTCAGCAAACCTTTATTCTGACACCGGATTCATGTTTAGCGTGGTCGATTTGCATATGAAAGTGCTCTTGAATTATTAAAGTCACTGTCAAATTTCGAATTCTGCTCGAGACAATAAATATTTGATTTTCAAATTTGAATATTCATTTTCTTGAGCGGAATTCGAAATTTGACAGTGACTTCAATAATTCAAGAGCTTTTTCATATGCAAATTGACCATGCTGAACCAGTGTTTTCAAAGTCATAGGCATAGTTTCAAAGTCATAGTCATAGGCATAATTTGAAAGTCATAAGCATAGTTACAGTCGAAATTCTAGTCAAACTATGCCTATGACTTTGAAATTATGCCTATGACTTTTGAAAAGACTGTGCTGAACATGAATCCGGTGTCAGAATAAAGGTTTGCTAAGAAAAAGAGGCTTTTATAGAAATTCAAGCTGCAACTTGCATACTAATTTTGTGCATTTTGTGGAAATTTTATAATAAAGTGCTGCTTTATTCAATGAAATTCTACCTTGTTTTTTTCGTTGAGAAATTCAGCTATATATTTTTAAACAGAAAGTTATGCCATGTGAAAAGTCAGGGTATGACATTTAGAAAATCCCTACTCTAAGAAACAAGTAATGATTTATTTAAATAAAAACAGCCTATGCTCAGTATCATTCGAAAGCTGAACTTCTAGCTGTCATTTGGCATATTATGAGCGTGAATGCCGTATGACAATCATTGCGCATTACTAGAAAATATGTAGGTAATTCGCTGAATTTTTACTATAACAATTAGTTACCTTCCGAGCCCTTTTTAGCCCACATCATCACGGTGCAGAGCAAAAACGATTGTCACCATCATGTTCAGCATGAAATTCTGAGTTGAAAGTTGCAATTAGGCCGAATGGCCCGCGGAGTGTTAAAGGACCTTTTTTCTGTGCGCGCAGCGGCATATGCAAATTTGAATTAACTCGGAAAGCTCTAGTTTTTCTCCGTCTCTCACCGGACTCTTATTAATGAGTTCAACAACTCAACGGAGTACAGTTCCAAACAAAACAGATATGTACTCAATTTTAATTTTTCTGTCTGCCACTGCACGCAAAATTCGTGAAAGCACCGCTTTAAATCTCAACTTTAATGTACATACACATTTATTGTGGTATCTGCTTCAATTTTGGTATATATTTCAAAGTATCCTGTTTCCGATGATGTGTAACTATGTATGGACGAGAACCTGGTTCTAAAATGAAAGTAAATGCTTGTTTACAAACAAGAAAAATACCGTATTTCCTCTAATTTAAGCCCAGGACGTCTAAAAACGCCTAAAAACTTTTCTCAAAAATTGTAAATTTTTCATTGAAAAATTGGCTTAATTTCAGAACACTCGCCCCAGTCTCTTTCGGAAAACTGACTTCAGGGCAGGGAAGGCCAAATGGTACTATTTAGTATAAATATAGTACTTTTTAGTACCAAAAAAGTACTAAATTTTTAGTACCATGGTACTAAATTTAGTACCTTTTGGTACTCATATGGTACTATATGTATACTACATAGTCCGAAATGGCCTCCCTGCTTCAGGGTACCGCCTTGATCCCCCAGGCTAAATTTTTGTTGCTAAATTCTTTTTTGCTTTTTCTATTGAAACGAAATTTTCGAAAAAAAATTTAGCTTGGGGGACCAAGGCAAATGTGTGTTCCGAAATTGACTGGGTAGGGTTGTTCGAAACTGATCAGAAAAATTTCAAAAATGGTCACGATCGAGAGTCCTCCGTGAGGGAGGGGTTCTTTAGTCAGAGAGGGCACTAATTAGAGAAAATACGATATATGCACTTACTATTGATTCCAAACAAACTTGCTCCCATGGTTTTTGAATTTCCAGCCCTATTTTTCGCAATAAATGGCCTACATCCGAATCTTCAAGAATTTCTACAGAAAATTTAGTGGAGCCGTGATTGAGAGCAACTGCTTTTCTTTTAGAAAAACCGCAAGTGCAACCGTCACGAATTGCTTGGTCAAAAAGTGTTTTTCTATTATCGAGCAAAACTTTTTTTCCGTCAGGTTCTGTCCACAAAATGTAGTTGTCAGGCTTTTCTCCGTGTGGTAATGATTGTTTTAAAAGATCCTCAGGAGTTGTGAGCTCAGTAAAAACATGGATTTGTGCCGCTTTAATCTGGTGTAACCATGACTGGTAGGACATACGAAATTTCTTCAAATACTATTTTTGCTTTGAAAGAAACTGAAACGGGATGTATGCTATTTTCTCTGATTTCTAAAATGCCCTTTATAAGCTTTTCCTTATCTGATTCTGTATATTGCTTTCCTAAAAAGTATTAGTGAGTCAAATGTCTAGATTTATAATATGAACTTGAATACCTCTTATTTTTAATTGCAAATATTTTCAGGTATATCTATTTGTTTTGCCACTTCTTTAATCAATCACCCAAAATTCCTTTTTCAATAACTTGCACATCAAAATTCATCTGTTACATACAGCACTAACTGACAATACGGTATAATTGTACTAAAAATACAAATTTTAGAAGAGGCTAACACTGGAAAGGCACGACCACCCCGCAAGGTACAGTCAAACCTCGATACAGTGGACCCCACCTCAAGTTCGTTCCCGCCTAGGGTCCGACGCTTTTTTTAACCCCATTTTCAAGATATTTTATCGATTCTTTTTTGACAGTCTGGTCGCAAATATCGTGAGGATTCCGATTTTGCCGATCGTTTTTGAATAAATATACAGCTTTGCCATTTAAAACCAAAACCTCGATATAGTGGCCCTCTAATTTTTTAAAAGGGGCCACTATATCAAGGTTTTGGGTTTAAAATGGCAAAACTGTATATTTATTCAAAAACGGGCAGGATTATGGTATACCACATGTTCCCAAAAGTAGGTTTTGACCCCTAATTCGAACGTTTCAGGTCGTAATTAGCACGAAAAACATGTTTTCCGGTGGCGGAAAGACATGTGCAAAAAAAATTTGAGCCCTTTTTATTTAAGCCAGCAAGCCCCTACGCCCCCGGAGGCTTTAAGGGTTCCCGAACAATTCAGTGCTCGCATTAGCGTTTAGGGGCCAAGGCTGACCCTTTATACACACCTGCCTGCCTTCGGCAGCACTGGCATTGTTGATTAGTCAAAAAAAATGAGCAGATAAAAAAACGGAGACGACAATTTCATCAAAAAATGAAAAAAAATGAATTTTTGGCCAAAAAATGTAGATTTTGAACACTTTTCAAAAAAAAATTTTTTTGCTCCAGATGTATTTCCGCCACCGGAAAACATGTTTTTCGTACTAATTACGACCTGAAACGTTCGAATATGTGGTCAACCCCAGTTTTGGAACATGTGGTTTACCATACTTTAGCCCAAAAACGATCGGTAAAATCAGAATCCTCACGATATTTGCGACCAGACTGTCAAAAAAGAATCGATAAAATATTTTGAAAATGGGGTTAAAAAAAGTGTCGGACCCTAGGCGGGAACGAACTTGAGGGGGGGGGCACTATATCGAGGTTTGACTGGCTCTACCCTGTTTCGTCCCAAATTGTTTCCTCCAAAAACAGTTACAGCCAAAAACGTTACATTTTTAATTAATTAGTTTGCTACATATGGTTCTTCTAAGTAATTTGTGGATATTATCAAATACAAGTTTATACTCAAATTGATGCTAGAGAGCAGGGCTACATTTTGCGAATACAGTTGTAGATAACCATGTCTGCGATATTGTCTGAAAACCCAAAAAGTTCTGAAAAAGTCCAGGATTACCGAAAAATTTAGGGTTTCAGCAAATATTGCAGACTAGTTATTTACAACTTTATACGCAAAATGTAGCCCTGCTCTCTAGGGTAGAGCCGTTTGACTGTATCAGAAAAAAATATATTTTAAAAGATAGGAGATACGACCAATTACGAAACCATTGGCTAAATATGCTACGTACTGAACCACGTCGAAATATTGGCTTTTGAAAATTAGAAATTCTTGATCTACGACTTATTGCAAATTAGCGCCATGGATCAACAGGTATGAGTGGAGCAGTGGTATAATCTCTGTCTATGTCGAAAGACTCCCAGATGGTGCTTTTTTTGAATATAAAAAATTCAATACACCCTTTTGAGATGGTAATGACTTGTTTTGTAGGTCATCTTTCAAAATTATGTATTATGCTACCACTGAGAGTGCTAGGATGGAGGAGATAACTCATGAAGGTCATTATGGGGAAGATAACCCCATAATTCTTTCTCGACCCCGATTAATGAGAAAGTCGCACATTTTTAGATTCTTAGAAAAATAAAAATTCGAACCACAGAGGAGACCTCTTTTTTCCCTTCCCCTCCCAATAAAGCATTATTCTCTTGAAAAAATACAAAGTTTGAAATTTAAAATTTCAGGTCGCTTGACTGGCATGAGAGACTGAGAGTGGAGACTGATCGAGCTGGAGATGATGCTTCGGACTAGGCTGGCTTGATTCTCTATCATTTCTACATTCCAAGGCCACCTGCGGAGGGGAAGAGACGTGACTTGAGGCGGAAGACGAAACCATATGGGAGACTGGACGGCATGATGTCATAGCGCATTTCCGACCCATGGACCAGTATCTGTTTGAGGAGCCTGCTGTTCTGGAGTGCTATCCTGGAATATATAAGAACAGGCTAGAGACAGTTCTTTGAGAATCTGCTCGTATTTGGTCTGGCTGAGGTTCGAACTGGTAATATCGGAGTCATGCTCCCTGGCTGTATTAATATCTGAGCTAAAGTAAGTACTGGAAGGAGGATGAGGCTCAAGAATAATAAATGTACTTGATAGAGCATTTGGCTCTTGGCTATTAGAAATACTGGTAAAGCCTTTAATCGGCTGAAGACTAGAAATGTACTATATGACTATTGCCTGAATAGGAATCTAAGGACCTATGACTGGCTGCACGGCTTATAACTAGGGTGGTGCGGTTACGGTTAATTTGCCCTACCCGGTTTTCGGTTAACCGGTTTTTGGGGTACCCGGTTTTCGGTTACGGTTTATTACCAGTACTCGGTAACCGACCCGGTTTTTCCGGTTTTTGCCCATTTTTCGCATCTGATCGCAGTTTTTTGGCCATAATCGCAAAATTAACTCAATTTAACATTTTATTGAAACCATTTAACATGTTGCAAACAATAAATTCATTCAATATTGTTTTCATCGACAAAACTTAATTCATATTCTTGGACCTCTTCATCATCAGGAACAGAACGCTTTAATCAAAATAAGCATCTCCGCCGTAGCACCGCGCATCCTAAAGATCTTGTTTACGACTTATTTGTTTGATATATCAAATTTATAGTAGAGCTGTTCACCTATTTCTCAGTGTGTTAGAATAAAGAAGACCGGCGACAGAGAATGTTCGTTCGTGCTGACTGAAGTTGCCGGAACACAAAAGGAGAATTTTGGCACCCTTGGAAATAGTCGGAAATCGTTCCTTGTTTTGTCGCCACCAGAGAATAAGTCATCATTCCTATCAGGTCTATCACTGTTGTGACGGTAATGACTTAATTCTGCCTTTAATACAAAATTGAGGATGATAGTCTTGAACAAGAGATCATAATACCTTAATCGTAGCCTTAAGTTCATCAAGATCCTTACCCTTCGGATGACCTTCTTTTTGACGGCCCAGATGTCATCTTAAGTAAATTGCGTTGATCAGAAATCAGTAAATGTGTTTATATAAAACATACCCATATCCATGCTGTTGCTATCGTTTAAAAGAATTATTCTCGCTGTCATCTTCGGCACCGGTAATCAATTCAGCAACCCCTAGCTCTTGCCTGAAAGCAAAAAAGTTTGTGAGAACTATAAATACCTACGAAACGTTACCATCCCACAAGCAACTCAACGAATTTTTCCTCCATATGACCCATTCATAGTCTTGCAAGTATTCAGAATCATAAGCAAAGCGCGTCCATCATTGATTAATTTGAGGAGCTCATTCATACGAATCACTGCTTCGACGTTGAAGTCCCTCCACCAAAAAAGTTTTCACATTGCTAACAACCAGATTTCTTATAGGCACGATTGCAGGTGCTTCATCATTCTAGTAACAGTCGGCAAATAGGTCGAAGCAGTTGACTGTTTCAGAAGACAGCTGAAACGATGTGTTGAAATGGAAATAAAATCGAAAATTGGTACATAAGACATACGCGAAGTCTCCACATGAAAGGCTTTTAGAACCTTACACAACTCCTTGACGACGATGAAATCTTCTTTATCTAATGGCTGTAGACTTGATGCAAGGCGTTTAGCTTGGTCCAGTCAGTTGGGAACATCTGGAGGCTTTCTGCTTCGTGTTTGCATCCATAAGCAACTCTTCAACTTTTAGCAACGCATTTCTGTTTTTCAAAAAGCCAGAGAGCAATCAAGTAAGTGAGTTCCATCGAGTTGGCACATCCCTGAAAAAGTACAAATAATATGTCCGTAATCGAAATACACAAAAAATATTAACCATTGGGATTCTTTTCTCTGCCAATCCCTCTGAGAGCTGATATCTTAGAAGAAGACTGACAAACGGACCGATGAGTGCTCCCAACCCACTGGCGAACCTTGAGAATAAGCGCTGCTATGCCATCTGACTTCAACGCGTCAGTAACCACTAGTGATAAAATGCGCAGAGCATTGAAAACTAAAACCCATAATGTAACTGTCGTACGAACAAACATACGGAAAATATGAAATCACAAACCTCTCAATCTCAAGAAGGCGACAAGATTTTCGCATGTTGCTTTGCATCATCTCGAACCATCGCTAATAGTCGATTCATAGGAAGTCCATTTTTTTGCAAACATCCTCAATCAGCTTAGCTATCTCTTCACCAGTTGTTCTTTTCTATCGGAAATAGTGGCTAACACTGTCGAGTCGTTCAAATTTTCGTTCACAGCGTGAGTCGTGACGCTGAAAGACCGCACAGTTAGTAATATATAATATTTTTTAGTTCAAACCTTAGCAATGCCGGGAATTGCTTGGTTTCTGCCACCCTCACTTGTTATTGCAAAGACCATCACCGATTTTCTGTACAATATTTTCTTGATTTCTTCTGCCATAGCTGGAATGACTTCTCGAGAATAATGAAAACGACCGTGAACCTGAAAAAATAGCGTAAATAAATAAATTAAATTAGAATCTATTTTCGAACTTTGAGTGCTGGATATGCCTTGGCTGTCCTTGCTGCTCATCTGGATCATCGAAAAAGCGAAGGAAGCATTCTGGCGCACCATTATTCTACCAACTCTTCATCCCGTTCTTCTGAAGGTTGTCTCTGCTCTGCGTCGAAAATAAGAGGTGATTGGAGACCTAAAGCATATGTTAATACGATAAATTTTACAATGATTGAAAACAAAATACTTGCCAGTGAGTATCTAATCCATATTCCTGAACTGCTTCTCGTGCCCCTTTGACTTGAGATGGTTGATTAGATGCGAAGTCGACCCATCCTTTGGCACTGGAGAAGACTGCGGCATTTGAGACACTGACGCTTTAGCACTCCATCGTCTGTAATAACTCGAAAGAACTTCCAATTTTTGCTGTTTTACTGCGGCATTTTCTGCAAATTATCCAACCGGTAATAAGTGACAAAATTGTTGTAAAAACGGAAAATTTTTACTGCAAAAATTTTTGGCAGGTCATTTATCCAGTTGCTTAAACCGCGAAAAAACCGGATCTGACGTAACCGGTTTTCGGTTAACCGAGTTTTTTCGTACCCGTTTCGGTTCCGTTAATTGGGCCAAAACCGGTCCGGTTCGTTAACCGACCGGTCGGTTAACCGACCGTGCACCACCCTACTTATAACTGGCGGGATAATAGCCGGAAAGATGAACTCACTAGCCTGGAAAGAACATCGGAGCGAGGCAACACGATGCAGCAAACTAAATTCAAAATTATATAAGACTCCTCGATTTTCCGCTCGACGCCCTCGGCCCAATATTTTCCCGACCCAATGTCAGTTTACTGGCTATACTGAAATGTGTTTATATATGAAACGCTGTATGTTCCAGTTTGTCCTGAGAGCGCGGGAAATAGAAAGAACAAATCCTTACGCAGGCTAGAAGTCCGACATTAACACAGATAGGGCTATACGATGGCGCATTTAGAAACCAGAAACACCATAAGAAAGCTGAGAAAAAATTATTTCTAGATAAACTATTTTAAGTCAATGAATTGACTTAGGCAAACACACAAATTCAACCTACACAGTTATTGGGCTATCCTTTTTGATTTCAATATCCTTTAGACTGTTGTTTCTATCATGATATGTATATCCTTTCCTGAATAGCATTATATAAATTTCATATGGTATTATGGAGCTAGAGCTCAGGACGCTTTTTGTGTTTTTCTTTTTACTAGCGTTTTTCCACTTTTTCAATGTCCCTTGTATTTACTTCTGTTCCGTACAGCTAGACGAGGCGCTGGATTTTTAAATATTTTTTGACATTTTCCACGGCCTCTTTTTAAAAATCTCTCCGTTTTTGGACCCCAAATATTTTTTTATTTTAAGTTTTAGTCGAAATCTTTTTTTCGCTTCGAAATTACATAAGCACTAGATAAATGCACTTTTTCTTTCAATTCGTTTTTTACCAAATGTCATTGTTTTTAATTTTGAAATGGCAGCCCTGTTTTAAAACTTCAACAATATCTTTTTTTGTATTCTTCGCTTTCAAATTAGATCCTGGGGGCAACAGACAAAAATTTTTAAGTTCAACTCATATCATCCACCCTCCGCCGCTTTTTCAACGCAAATTTCAAGGCGCCAGGCGCCGGCCCCATTTTTCTGACGTGCGAGTATGCCTGTGCTATAGGGTACCCCAGGATTTTCTGTCTCGAGCCCGCGTAAGAAGGCATAACCCCCCTTTTTGGATAGGGCCGAAATAACTCCAAAGAGTACAAAGAGAGACGAAAGAGAAATGTCCCCGCGCATGCAAATGAAAAAATATAAATTACAAAATTCAAATTTGCATCAACAAGTATGCCCTTTGATATCAAAATGGTGCAAATATCTCATTCATCCTCCTTATCCGCCCCCCCCCACCCCACCTAAAATAAAAACAAAAAAATAGTATAGGCGCGTCATGTACTTACCATACATTAAAATATAATAATACTTGGCTCTCCAATAGACGCATTGAATCTGTTGTCCTATACTTTTTTCAATAAAAGCCAACTTCAGCATCTTCAAAACTTCTACATTAAATTTTTTTGAAAGGAAAATGACTTTCCAATATTTGACAAGAATTTCTTTTCTTTAGAAATATTAAAAGTGTGATCCCTACTAACAAATTCCTTAAAATTCAACATAGGACTAGTATCATCAAGCACCAATTTTTCGTCATTCAATTTTGTCCACAAAGTAGTTTCAGGTTTTTCACCATCTGGTAATAAATTGCTCGATAACATTTTCAGGAGTTGTAAGCTCAGTGAACTCAAAATCTTCAGATACCAGTGAAAAATTGCTTTGAATGTAACTTTAACAGAAATATCGTTCTCTTGTCTTTTATATGTCTCTTAACAGCTTTTTTGTCATTATACTGATCTTCCCTCTCTAAAAAATATAATAGTTAGTCAAATAGCAAGATTGAAAGGTACTTTTATAGTTCTCTCCTTTAACTCAGAGTTTTTGGAAAGTGACCCAAAATCCCTCCTAAATCAATTTTTTTCTGCTCAACCACGATAAAAAGCATTTCTAATAAAAAAAATGAACTAACAAAATCTCCTCTCGAGGAAGATGTCATTTTAAGATATTTAAAACATCTTTCGTGTGATTTCACATCTTTCCACATTTTTCTTACTGCAGCTTGGCGAAAAGGTCTCCTTATGCCTTTTTAAGCAAAAATCTGCTCGGAATCATGTTTAAAGTAAAATGATGCCGCGCATCCCTAACCAACCAAGCTCGCATAGGGCTTGATATAACAGAATCGCAGGGGATTTAAAATTTGCAATCAAAAAGTGTTCAGAAATCGTATTCATGTTGAGCTGAAAAAATGAGTTTGGGAATGATTGGATCACTTTCGAAAAATTCGAGTATGGCGGGAACATAAAAGTGGCGATTAAAGATGTAAGTCGAAACCGTTAATTTCCAAATCCACGATCTACCTTAGTTATTTTTAATTTGGTTTCTATTTCCTTTATCAGATATCACCCAATTGGCCTCATAGAAAGTTGTATAATGAATACTTTTTAAACGTTCATTTTAATATAGACAAGCCAGCCATACTGAAAATTTAATTTTTGACTATTTTCAAGACACTAGACTTTTCACAATTTTATTAATTAGGCCCTTAAATGCGCACTGTCCAGATATGTACATATCCAAAGACAAAAAACCCGAAAAGTAAACCAAAGTACGACCACTAAGGTACTACCACGGTGCCACTACCTGCATACCAAATTACCACACGGCTAACGCAAATTCGGCTCTATAAATGTAAAGTTGAAAACAAAATTGCTAAAAAAACCCGTACGTGAGATTTTGATGCCGCGCCATTTTGATGCGCGGGCATTTTGATGCCGCCATTTTGGTCGCGCCCGTTTTGATGCCGCTCTTTGAGTCCGCACCAGAATTGTTGCGCCAAATGAAATTATTTTTATGAAATAATAATTTATATTGCCTCGCTCAAAAACAAAAATAGACCCCTATGGCTACTTACATAGTGTCGGAACGTATCAAGCCATAATGCCTCACTTCAATCCTACTTCTATCAATGTTGACTTTGAAAAGGCCGTGATACACTCTCTAATAGTGCGAGAATGCTTATGTCGCTTACTGTCTACTGTGTAGATCCATAGTAATAAAGCATTCTTTATTACAAGCAAAAGCATTTTAGTTATACAAGCATTAAATTTGGGACCAGCGCTGGCGCCCTACCCCAACTCCTTCCTTCCTTTCCTACTAAATTCCCCTTCCATTCTCCTTTGGTGGGTTATGGGGTGGGGTGTGTCTTTCACTCCACCACATCCCCGTCCAACGGAAAAAGTCTGTTCCACAGACTTTTGGAAAATGAAATTAGCACAAAAGAAAGTAATACAGACATAGCGACTAAATTTAAAATACAATGGCATGCATATACAGCGAAAAGCACGGTATCTGTTTTTGTTGTGCCTTAGCACTTTTCAAAAAAGTTTTTATTGCATTTTTTTTCCTTTTTTAGAATTGAAATTATTCAAGCAAATAATCGATGTCTCGCTGGGTTCCCACCTTCAC
>SADC01000546.1:0-43834 GCA_004194705.1 Ditylenchus dipsaci | reverse complement strand
GCTTGCATCGTTTCCTTATTTTGCAACGCGTACGTTCCCCCGAAGGGACCCGAAACGACGGCATGTACAGGTTTTTGCAACGGTATATACTCCTAGGCCTCGCTCTGAAGCGCAGCTTACACAGAACTTTATCACGCACTGTAACGCCCTTTTGCAATAGACGATAGCCATATATGAACTTTAAATATTAGTTGAATACTTTATTTTTTGTTTTTTTGCGAATTATCTATGTAAAAACAACATGTTAGTACTTGGTACTAAACATGGACCATGGTACTAAATTTACTACCATACACAAAAGAGTACATTTTTATCGTACTAAATTTAGTACATGGTGCTAAATTTAGTACCCTTAGTACAAAAGGTACTATATGCATATATATAGTACCATTTGGCCTTCCCTGATATCAGCTTCACAAAAGCTCACTTTTTTAAAAATTTTACTCTAGTTTTTTTTCTTAAATATTCAGCTGAATATGCGTTAACAAAGGACACAAATGTTAATGACTCACATCTTATCGATTTTCTTATGATTTTCGGCTATTTTTGTTTTGTAGCTGTGAATCGTGGATTTCAGGTGTGTAGTTAGTATAATACAGGACTGGATAACAACATCAAATGAGCAATATTTTTCTTTCCCAAGTGTTTCATCTTCTTGGATATCTTCATCTTCTTTTTTCATAACGGAAATACCCTCAAGCGTGTTTTTGCTGCTTTTGGTCTTTGCTCTGCTATCTTCTTCTTCTTCTCCAAAAGAAACATACGACTAAACAACTTTTTATTTTTGCAAAGAAAAATAAGAAAAAAAGAAATTTTGCAAAATTTTGTTATCGTTTTTTTTTCGGTAAAAACTGGATTTTTTATGAATGTAATCTCTTTTTCTACGTCGAGATATACATTTTTTTATCTCCATAGCAAAAAGTCCGGTAGGAGGATGACTTCACGCTTGTTTTTGTTTTTTCCTCAACCTTCTACAAGGGACTGATCTTATTAATCGCTTCAGAAGTTTTTGTAAGAAGAGCAGGCGAAAAGCCCAGTTTAGTGTTTAATCTTGAGCCTGAAACAGGATTGAGAAGATGGTATATAAGCTAAGCTTGCAAGGCTTTAACATATCAGTAGTTTGTTCTCTTCTAAACCAGCTCAAATGAACGAAGCACCTTCTTCTTTGGCTTGATCGTCGCTGTGGTAGTGGTCTCAGAGTTGTTGAGCATGCTGACGCATCTGCCTCCACCAATGAACAACTGTAATACATCCTTCTGATTTGTAAAATATAAGTTTATAACCAATTCCACATTCCTTTTTCCATAAAAACTTAATCAAAGAATTTTCATAGTTTGCTAAGAGCGTTTTTATTGCAATTTTTGACCAAAGTTTTACTCAATAAAATTAAGGCTGCCCACCACCTTGCCCACCCCTTGTGAGGAGGATGCGGAGCGGCGGCGGATTCGGTGGACTTGAGGATTTGCCGAAAAAAAAGACAGTATATAATTACAAGCTCAAAATTTTAATTTTTTTGAAATTTATTGTGACTCTAAGGCTGTCTTGCCCAACTGAGACTGAGGAGACTCTTGTCCTCAAGCTGAGTGAAGAAATCATCGAAGAGTACTTAGTTGAACTCTTAGTTTCTTCTAAAAACTTTATTAAATTAAGAACTTGTCTGAAAAGACTCTACCGCCTCAGTCAACGCCATCCAGACTGCTTTCCAACGCAAATTCTCTGACCACAAATTCCTAGTTATCTGCTCCCTAACAAAGAATCGGCAAATTTTTGAAATATTTTAATCTGAATAGCCATTAATCATATCCGTGTTTTTAGACCAGCAAAATCAACCTGAGCTCCGGAGGAGATGGATACTGCCATCTGACCAACGAACACATCTTGCCAAGTGGCTTCTCTCAGTGCTTAAGACTCACGCCTTAATCATCTAGTCCCTCTAATATTTTTTTAAAAGTTTTGTTAGTATTTTTTAGCAATTAGAAGACCGCTTATTTTTTTATACCCCATAACACCAGGTTAGTCTGTAGAATAACTCCTAGTATTTTTTGACCAGCATGTTAAAATCCCACTTGCTAATATACTTTCACAATAATCCACTGATATTTTTTAAAACCTTAACACCCTTTTCGCACCGTTAAAAGCACTGTGAAATCTATATCTTGTTTCAATTGTAATTCAAAATATTCTAATTCTTCTCAGTTTTTAGCCTTATGGTTTTAGACTTGTACCTTAACTTACTTCTTGACAGCATGTAGTCCTCAACCATTTATTTTGTATTAATCATTTATATCAGGTTCAAATATGCATATGCAATTTTACAACAGCAATAACTAGTTCTAATAGAAGCTTTGAAAGAAAAAACAATGTGTCACAAAAACTGTATGAATTAATGTATGGGCACTATTGTAATTGGGGTACATTTCAGCACATTTTCGTCTTCGTCCATTATTTTTCCTGCCAAAAAAGCCTTTATTTTCCTGCCAAACATTATTTGGACCTTAATAATAGATAAAATCCCATTATGGAACAAGAAAATGTTAAGTACTTTCAGAGCTGCAGAACGCTTAAGATTTCGACATTCGACCTTTGGCCTCCATTGTGGCTTCCTTATTGCGCCCAAACGACAAATCCCTTATTATCATAAAATTCTAATTTTCTAAGAACTCGGCAACAAAGGGCTGGATGTAAATAATAAAAAAATAAAAGCATTTGCAAAAACAGAACAGGTTAAAATAAATATTTACCGTATTTCCTGTAATTATGCGGCCGGCCGCTAAATTTTTAACTACCCCTAGGGGCCGCTAAATTAGAGGGGCCGCTAAATTAATCAACCTTCCAAATTGCATACCGGCTTATTAGAGCATGCCGCCTCATATTTTAACCATCTCTCACCCGTTTTAAAAACAATCAGCAAGACAAACAAAGTTTATTATCAAACAAACATGAGCATACAACAAAAAATGCGGAATTTACGAGAAAAAGGTGAGATAAGTTGCTGGATTACATTTTCAAACAATTAAATAAAATGAGATTCTGGATAAGCCATGTTATCATTGGTTTCAAACTCGAGCGATGCATCGCTCATGTAGCCATTCTCATCGTCTTGCTCGGGATCGACTTCTTCCTCGGCAGCCACATGGTTCATTTCATAGCGAGCCTCCATCAGTAAGAATTGTCCTCCGGATTGACCATGTTCTTTGAAGCAGTGCACCTGATCATCCTCGGTCCCATCATGGCAGATAGTTATTCCGCAGTCTGAAAAGAAGAAGTTGGTTAGCAAAGAGTTTGGTCAGAGAAGCTTAGTTAGCAAAGAAAACAAAATACCAACCCTTGAAAGACTTCGCAATTGCATTGGCCGGAATAGATTCCCACGCGTCCACGATCCACTGAAGATACACATCAATCGCGGAGCTTTCGGATTGCCGCCACTTGTGAATTCCTTCTGCGCATCATTCATCATCCACCTGTCATAGCTCTTACGGAAATGTGCCTTGAAGGACCATTCCACGAGACGTCAGGAGCCTAAGCTAACTATTTTAATAAGAGTATTTGACGCTACTGTCATATACCCCCCCCCCCAAAAAAGCTACTGTAATATACCCCCCCCCCCAAAAATCGGACCTACTGTCATATACCCCCCCCCAAAAACCGACTTTTTAGGAGTGTCTAAAAACCATTTTTATGCAATAATTTGCCATAAAAGGTCCAGAAAAGCAATTAAAAAGGGATTATGGGCTGTATTGGAGGGGAAGGGAATAATACAGGGCCACTTTTTTAGCTGCTTTACCATGTTTTTCAACTCGGGCCGTGGCAAAAATAGACTCTATATGCATTTTATGATCAAGTGTACTTCTCGGAATCATGTCTAAGGTAAGTGCGTGCGCGCATCTCTAACTCTCAAGCCCCTGCGCCCCTTCGGGGGCGCAGGGGGCTTGGGGCTTGGAGTTTGAGATGCGCACACCCACATACCTTAGACACAAATCACTCGAAAGCGACTCTGGATGCATGAAAAAACATGCATACCAGAGTTATTTATGCGGTAGGCCCAGTATTCAAAACTATGTTCAACATCTTTATTTTTTCGCCGAAGAGCATTTCCCCTCGTTCTATAAGGCCAGGCCAGAGGCCCAGCATCCAAAAATTCAGCCTAGCACTCAAAAAGTGCTAGGGCAAGGTGTAAACCCGCGGGTCCCACCCGCTGATCCGCTTGGTCCATGAAAAGTACTCATACTTATGCCTGCGCCACAAGTTCCTGGTTTGAAAGTACTCTTAGACGCTTAGAGAATTAGTACTCTAAGGATACCAACCATCTCGAGAAGTGGCCCCTGTATTATTCCTTCCCCTCCCAACACAGCCCGCAATCCCATTTAATTGCTTTTCTGGTCCTTTTATGGCGAAATTATTGTGTAAAAATGGTTTTTGACCATCCCTAAAAAAGTCGGTTTTGGGGGGGTATATGACAGTAGGTCGATTTTTGGGGGGGTATATTACAGTAGCGCTTTTGGGGGGGGTATATTACAGTAGCGCCGAGTATTTTAATATGTAAAAAGTAAACCTGGATAAACTTCGTACATCCACCAGGAACCACTGCAGTATGAACATTGGATTCTCGAAGTTTTTTCTGAGCTCAACGTTTTCCTTGCCTTTTCTGTTCACGAGATGGCATCGAAAAGAATCCCAGACGAGCAACCGCTTCCAAATAGAGATCGACCAAAGACTCGATCCAAGTACTCCAGTGTCAGCTCATCGTTGAACCAAACTGTTCCCTTCCAGCAGAGCTCCAGCTTCCCCTTGTACTTCTCCTGGGCTGCGTTGACATCTTTACCCATTTTGCGATTCATCAGAACGAAAGGCTTCAGCTTCTTGCCGTCAGAGCGTGCCGTCAGCATCACGGTCACTCGAGTCTTGTCATGTCCCGTTAAAAGCACTGATACCTAAAACAAGAGGATTGTTTAACGATGTCAAACGTTCAAAAATACCTCTTTTGCTCCACATTTGTCAATACATTTGCCACATGATGGATCCAAAAATACGGCTGTTTCGTATGCAGCAAAAATTCTTGGTAACTAAAAAAAACGTGAAATTCTGAACAAATTCAAAAAATCTTACTTGTTCTTCTGCCGGAGTTCCGAAATGTATAGCAGGAAATTGACGATCTTTTCAACGTAGTCGGCCGGCGGCTTTTGGCAGACAGTTGTGGGGACTCGCAGTCGGAAATTGTGACGTCTTAGATCACTCTCCACCCATCCTCTGCTAGCCTAAAACCGTCAAGCTAAACGAATCCAAAAAAGTCCTCATAAAACCTTGAAATCTCCGTCATCCTTTTCTGAATTAAAAGTCTTCTCGGCCTGCCGCTGTATGGTTTCACGAGAGACGCGCAGCTTCTTTGATCGCTTTTCCCTGACCCAGATTGCCAATTCTTCGTCGAGATCTTTGAACGTGAGTGGTCGACCTGCCCCAGAAAGATGTTTACGATTTTTGCCCAACGGAGACGAATATCTAAAACCGGCGATAAACAAAAAAACGAAAAACCAAAAGCTAACTTGATCAGGTGAAGCTTTGCTTCTTGTTTCACCCAATCCTGGACGGTCCCACGACTAATTCCAACTTCTTACTGGCCGAATGATTTGAGCCGCCGAGTGCCTTGGTAAAGTTGACCACCTTCAGTTTGAACTCCGTACTGTAGGACTTTCGCGTTCTTGATTTGACGACTTCCTTTTCTCCTTCAGAGTCACTCGAGTAGTTAGCGATGAAATCCATGGATGCTGCAAAATAAGAAGTTTATAACCAAAAACGATTGTACAATAAGAAAGTATTTGAATATTCAAATATTTTCATGGGAGCCACTGAATTAGAGGGGGCTACTAAATTAGAGGGGGCTACTAAATTAGAGGGGGCCGCTAAATTAGAGGGGGCCGCTAAATTTTTCAACTGCCACCTGGGGGGCCGCTAAATTAGAGGGGGCCGCATAATTAGAGGAAATACGGTAGTAATTTTTGTGAAAATTTCTGTGTTTGTCTGCTTACAGACAGAACTATCTGTTAAGTGAGTAACAAAAACAAATTCATTACTTAAATTTAGCATTTGTCCACTAAAAGGGATGCGCATGGAGGAAAATGAACGAAGCTGACAGTTTTATTGACAACCCCACTTTTAAATGACGACCATTACGATTGCTTAAGTGTCTTACTCTTAAGTCTTACTCTTAAAACACATTGTGCACTGAATCAAAGTGGAGCGCTGGATTCAGACGAGCGCGGAGATAACTGTTTCAGGTAGAGCACTTAAAAAGTGCCTTGTTTACAAATTCCAGTGAAATGTCGGCCATTTTTTCGTCTCTAGAATAGCTATTTCTAATTGTCTTGGTGGAAAAATATGTCGTTATATTCAGGTTTGGACTGTACCTTTTATTAAATGTATTTCTTAAAGTAACTAAAATGAGCCAAATAAGTTTATTTTCTGTTAGCCCACATCCACAGTGGGGCACATTTCTAAAATTTGGACGGCGTCCCGTCCCCGTTTTTTGAGTTTTACGCCGGCCGTCCGCCCAGCCGTCCCATTAAAAAAAATTTCCCCGGCCGTCCTACCGGCCGTCCAAAATTTTACCGGCCGGCTACTTCGTAGCCGGCCGTCCGCCGTCCATAACATAAAATGTTTTGTTTAAATAATAAAACGGTAGCCTACATAAATCGGTGGCATACAGTAATTATTAGATGTTTTTTCGTCATAACTTATTATTGAGCGAGCTTTCAATGAGGCTTCTTCAATGCCAGCATTCTGTACTCAGCGTGCGTTGTAAGAATGGAGAATAGTCCCTCAGTTGCTCCAGATAAAACGGGAATCATGAGTATGTCGAGCGCAAGTGTTCTACTAAAAGTATTTTTAATGATTTTTTCGCCGTTATTAAATTGTTTTCGTTGTAGAAAACAAACAGAAGGGTCTAACAACTTCGCACTTATGTAGTAGAGGTTGCTGTTGTAGCGATCTCCAGAAGTTATGACGTCGTTATAATGCTTCTCCGTGAAGATTTTCAGTAATTTCTTTAAAAATTTGAAAATATATTGAGGCAATGATGCATGAAATATGAGATACTTGCAGTAATCGCTAAAAGTGCAGAATCCCTGGCAGCGAAAAAGATTAGTTGGCTTTTTGTCTTGAGGATGGCTTGAATAATTTCGTTCTTGAATTTTGAGCATAAAATTTTTCTGTAGCTTTAAACTTCCAATTAAAATTTTGATTAGTTAAAGTGATAAAAATGCCTATCAACAACCTAAAATCACCTCACATGTGTTTGTAGCCGAATAATGGCTTTTCCGAAATATTCCAGTAAAGCTATATATACTTTTTGAAAAAAAGATGAATAGAGCTACAAAACTTGTGTTTAGAAATTTTCTTATAGAAATTATTTTACGTTCAATAACGAGCCCAAAGTTTGTCCGGGAACTTTTTACGCACCAGTTATAAGGAGTACAGGCGCACATTGAAAAAATGTGTACGTAGCCCTTGTCTGGTCGATTTCCGTCTACAGCACCCTTACCCGCGAACATCTCCAGAATTGAGGTTTTTACATAATGAACTGAAAAACGCGCGTGATTTCCGGACACTGTGTACATACTTACGCGGCACTCCTTCCGCCCGCTTTCTGCCGCGGAAGGAGGGGGGGGGGGTGTTACGAAGGCGGCGCTTAATTTCGAAAACGCCTGGTGGAAACTATTTTTTTGGCGAACGCGTAAGTATGACCGTGTAGTTCAGACATGCTCTCAAAATTTCTGATCTCCTCAAACATTTGGTGCGTCATTCTTACTTGAATAACAACGATTAGCTATGAGTATGAAAGACCGGTTCACATACAAAGACCTTTTATATCTTTTTATTACGTGAAAAAAGCTTTTTTAAAATAAAAATTTGCGTTCCAAACCACATCTAATACTACTGCTGACGAATCTAAGTAACAATTCGTAAAAATTGCGTGGCTGTTCTATCTCTTTTGCAAATAAACCTGAATGTTGGCAATGACCACATGGGATTACAATTCCGGTTCTTTTTGCAGCCCTTCTCTCCAATATTTGGCTATACAGATGTTCCTTGACACTTTATGGTTGTGGTTGCACAAACATTTTAAATTTGAATGCCTTTTAATTTATGTTCGCACAGGTGCTATTTATTGTCTACACCTTATTTCGGCTGGTCAATCATCTTTGTTTTGCTCAATTACAACAACCTGAAGAGATTATTCAGATCAAGGACTGGTATTGTGGAAACGACGCTATAACCACAGCTATTTCTTATATGGTATCTGGAATTTGTCCTAGACACAGACGTAATTTTAAAATAGAACTTCAACTTTTTTAGTAATGGCTGACTGAATTTTAGAATTGATTTTTTTCTATAAATTAGTCAAATAAACAATTACTTTTTGATTTACTCATAGCTTTTTAAACACCCTACTTTTAGACATTTTTCCGTCGCTTTTTGTCATATGCTTTTACGTAGGAAAAACGCCATTTTTCTTCGGTCCACCATTTCAACTCTACCCATGGACACCTCCAATTTTTCAACTTTCTGTCCGAATTTTTTATTATTTGCCTATTGGACGCAAAATCAAAAGTAGAATTAGGTCATAAATATCAGATTTTCAATTTTTTCTTTGAAAATTTGAGTACAGGTCCGACGGAAGCGCACACATTTTGTGCTCGATGTAATAATCAGGAACATAAAGCTTATTTTTTGTATGGAAAAGTACGAAATTAGTGGGCGGCACCGAATTGATCCACACCGAATTGATCCACACACGAATTGATCCACACCGAATTGATCCACACCGAATTGATCCACAAAAATTTGTCCCGAAACGAAATGCTTTTAAATCTTTGTCTTGAAGAGCTTACTCGTTAATTCAAACATTTTTCTCTGAAACAGCGGATCTCCCATGCACCAACTAAACCAAGTGGTCGTCCACTTGGATCAAAATTTTTTTTACGTTTTTGGGTTCCAAAACCTGTTTTCTGGACTGATTCAGGCATGCTGAAGATTGTTTCATAGTGGTAAAACGCCGTTTTCTCGAGTATTTTTTGAATTTTGGGCAATGATTGATTTCACCAAAATCAATTATTGCCCAATACTCAAAAAATACCTGAGGAAACGGCATTTTACTATTATCAAACCGTCTTCAGCATGTCCGAGACAGTCCAGAAAACAAGTTTTAGAACATGAAAAACATAAAAGAAATCTTGATCCAAGTGGACGACCACTTGGTTATGTTGTACCCAGGTAGTCATACCCAGATTGGGGAACTCAGGTAGCAAGGCCACTTGGTGTCATCCGATTCACCCTGAGTGGTTCCATATCCCTATTTTTTCTATAACTTAATCTTGATTCTCATAAATAATCCTGTACCAACATAGCCAAGTGGTCGTCGACTTGGATCAAGATTTTTTCTCTGTTTTTCATCTTCTAAAACTTGTTTTCTGGACTGTCTCGGACATGCTGAAGATGGTTTGGTAATAGTAAAATGCCGTTTTCTCAGGTATTTTTTGAGTATTGGGCAATAATTGATTTTGGTGAAATCAATCATTGCCCAAAACTCAAAAAATACTCGAGAAAACGGCGTTTTACCACTATCAAACCATCTTCAGCATGCCTGAATCAGTCAAGAAAACAGGTTTTGGAACCCCAAAAACGTAAAAAAAATTTTTGATCCAAGTGGACGACCACTTGGTTTAGTTGGTGCATGGGAGATCCGCTGTTTCTCAGAAAAATGTTTGAATTAACGAGTAAGCTCTTCAAGACAAAGATTTAAAAGCATTCGTGTCGGGACAAATTTTTGTGGATCAATTCGGTGTGGATCAATTCGGTGTGGATCAATTCGATTAACGCCGAAATTAGTATTCTCAGTGGTCATAGCGTTATAAAGGCACCGGATAAAAGGCACAGGATCTAATCCAAAATGTACATTTACCGCCCAGAGTTTTCAAAATAAAATGACGCTCTTAAAGGCTAAATATGACTTGTCAATATTTTTAGAAGTCCAAATATAAATTTCAGATTAAACATATTTGTTCAACTTATCATATACTGATCAATTTTTCAGTCAACCGTTGCTGTATGGCGCACGATCATTGTTATGAGCGCTGGAGATATTCTTTGACCGCATTATACCAATGTGATGACCATTTCGCTTATTGTATCTATGCTGCCTATTGCGCTGAAAATCCATTTTGTGCCAACTGGCTGTTTGAGACTCATGTCAAGCCTATTCAGCTATTTGGTGATGACTACAAAAGAAATATGGATGAATTTATAAAACACACATAATAAAAAAACCCACTTTAGTAATTAGTCATCCTAAAATTTAATAATTTATATTGATTATGGTAGTCATTCCAACAGCTTAATTTTCTTCAATGTATATTTTCTACCATTATGCACTGCTATTTTTTTATATTGTCGATGTTTGCTCAACCAGTGATATAAATAAATTTTATTCTGTTAAAGAAAACACCTATAAGAATATTACAGACAACATTTGTTGTTTAGATCAAGAGTGTTGTCCAGACGCTACTATTTATCAGGTCATAATTTTTCAGCAATGCTTAAGCATTCGGCCTATTGTTTCGCTTGGGCTCCCTGCTGCTTTCCAGCTCGCCCTCTTGCTTAACTTTTCAGTCAAATTTTCACTTCATTTCAGAGTTATGAAACGAAAAGCCTGAGACGAAAAAGCCTGATCTCATGCTAAGACAGCTAGACCTAGGGTTACGACCGTGAGAACTCGGAGCTTGATCCTTGTATCGGAGCTTGATAAAAAATCTTTATTTCAGACGATGCGCGAGAGCCCTTGACAAAAATTTTAGAAGTGCCAAAAAAATTTAGAGACCTTCCTGTATGACACAAAAAACTTTTTATGTGATGGGAAAGCAATAAACCTATTCATGGTTTTCACATTTTCGCTTTTTCGTGGTAACCTGCCATAGACCCGTCTTTTGTGGCAAAACTAAACTTTTTTGTGTCGTTTTTTCGCATTTAGTATAAACAAAATGAAAAAAAACAGAAAAGCCAAAAAAATCAAAAAAGCAGAGAATATTCTCTAGAAAAAATTAGCGAAAAATTCAGTTCTGGCTTTTCCACAACTCTAAATTAAACCCACTAAAAATATTTTACCCATGTCAATTAGCAAAAAACATATTCAATTAACATTTTCTTTATTTCGTGAAGTACGAGAAACATTTTAAAGTCCGCCTCTAACATACACTGGCCTACCTTACTAAACTGTCGGCAAATAAGATAAATAAATAACTAATTTTCAGGTTTTAGAAGCCGGACATACTAACAATGTAAAAGCGTTGGAAAAAATATGTCAAACAAAAACTCTTGTGAATGTCCTTACTTGATTGGTATTTGCGACGACAAAGCAAGTAAATATTTCAGCTAGAATGCAAAAACAAATATCACTTTTCAGACTTTATGTGCCTTTACAAGTAAGCAAAATGTTATTGACATACTTCTTTCAGTGAAATATTTCAGTGCCACCCGCATGATGAAAATGGGAAATGCCTGTTGCAATGGTTCCACCAGATATTTAGACGGATTATTTATTATAGACTGTCCTGTCAATACTGCGTCTTTTAGAGACCGCTGCAAGTAATACTAAAAATAAAAAACTGGTTGAAAGTCTTTTTAAGCAACCTAATGGCTTTTTATCAATGCCTTGGAGATGCTGCTGAAAGAATGTGTGGAGAAGCTGTTCAATTTATCCACTACCACCTGATTTTTTATAAGAGGTCAACAAATTTTTAACATCGAAAAGGAAGACCAAACACGGCCCCTCAAAAACTGCATTCTAGTGCATCTAAAATAAACAAAACGCCAAGATTTTTGAAAGACATTTTCCCATATTTTCTATAATTTTCAGTGTTTATTGACTACGATATGCAAATTTTGACGAAAAATTCTAAAAAAACTTGTTTTCTGGACTAATTCAAGCATTCTGATGATGGTTTGACAGTACTGAAATCATGTTTTGCTAGATTTACGAAAACTATGAAAATACCAGAAAAACGAATGGTCAACAAAAATTAGATCAAAACACAGCACAACTATGCCCTTGCAACTATCCTAAAACACCAGATTCATACAATGGTACCAAAATAACATTTATTTTGCGGAAACTCAAAAGTAAATGTACGATATAACGCAACATCAGATTCATTTACAACATTTTCCTGCAATATTATCCTTCTTCAACAACGCTTCTTTGCATCCTTACTATTGAAGATATCCAAATAGTCATTGTCGGCGATGTTGAGCCTAAATAAGATTGGTACACAACAAAAAATGGTAATCTACAGAAACAAAACTTACATCAGGACATCCGACGGAAACTAGGGAAACAAGATTAGAAGAGGCGGATGACACTGTCTTGGCTATCTTCTGGACTGCACTGATCTTGCGCAACTTCAGAAAACCAGGATCACTCTTCATGGATTCACCCAGCTGAAAAAGCTAGTTCGGAAGCCATTTGAATTAATCAGTCTCTAAATTAACATCCCCAAGGACGATCCCTCGGGTTGCAGTTAATCTAAGCGTCGACTACCGTATTTCCTGTATTAAACGCCCGGGGCGTTTATTTTTAAATCGACTTCTAGGAGGGGGGGGCGTTAATTAGAGGAGGGCGTTAATTACAGGAAATACGGTATACTATAAAGAGCTTATGACTTACCATATGAGCAGCTTCAGCCTTCCCTTCAGCGTCATTCCTTTATGATGGCGCGAAGCACGACCCACCAAAAAGCAGAAAGACGACCGACTGAGCGATTGGCGAGACGTTGATCAGATTGGAGCAGTTGAGCGCACTAATTTTCAACGGAAGATTGGCATCTCTGCGATTCAACTGAAGGTGCTCAATCAAACGAAACAGTATTCAGTAGAAAAATTACTTACACATTCTTTGTTCAACTCAGTTACGGTTAATTCTTCACCAAGGACCCGATCCACTCTCTCAGCTGTACGCATCAGGAGAACCACGAATTTCCTCTCATTCCGCCTCTTGATTCGCTTGTTCCTTATTCTTCCATCTTTTCTAGATTCCGGCATCCTTAGCTTGCTCACTTGCCCTCTTCTTGGCTTCTCTCTGCTGTTCTACTTGCTGACTACGCGCTTTCCTTGTTTGAACTTGCTACTTTTCAACCAATCGACATGGCATTGCCGGTTCCAGAACTTTTTGCCACTGCTCGTGATTTGAACTGCGAGTCTTCATCAGATCTGAAAATTATACTAAATTTGATCCCGTCAAAAAAATCTAAAAAAGGCGTGCCAGAGTGTGTGCCAGAGCTTGAAATTTTCCGAACATCGGCTGCTCCTCAGCATCTTTTTGCATTTTTCGTGTGCTGACCATTGTTAGACCTAAAAACAGAAAGCTTTGTCTCGCATAAAAAACTCACAAACTCGCATTTTTTCCAACAATTTATGTACTAAAAGATAGCGCGACCATCAAAGTCTTACTACAAACTATAAAAAGTTCTTAAAAGTCATTTTTTAGAAATCTTGGACCATATTAGTGAACCAACTGGCATTTTTCCGAGTAAAAATAGGGGTTTTCGCGTTTTCCATTTAACTTTTGCATAAAACACCTAAAATTTGCATTTTTTGTATACGTCTTTGGTACCAAAATGCAGCAAATTTACTCCTCTATCGAGCCTCCAGTTGCGTTTCAGGAAAACTCGACATAAAATAGTGCTAGAATCTCAATCGAGTCAACTAGATGAAAAAAATTTCTTTGAAATTTTCACAGAAATCAATTATAGCTTCGAAATTTTGCATGTTTTATGGGCAAGTGATGGCTTGTTCGAAAGCGCTGAATGTGGTGAGTTTTTTGACAATAAACTTACATGAGGTACAGCGAAAAAAGTAAAACCAGAAGTGCTGGATAAAATAAACTAAAAAACTGCGGTTTTCAAAATTTTTGATTTGGCGCCAAATTTCGCTAATGCACTAGAATGCAGTTTTTGAGGGGCCGTGCAAAGAACTTTGTAAAGAATTTTCAAAAATCATGATTTTTTTTGACAAAATCAGATTTTTGAGAGTTCATGTTATCTAAAATCAATCAAATCTTAAAAAAATCAGATTTTTGGAATAAAATTCGATTTGTAAGAACTCCTGGTGTCTAAAATTAACCTTTTCTGCCCAAATGGCAGCCCTGGGTTAAACTAACTTTTAACTAAGATTTGGAGGTTGTAATTCGTGTACTTAGCATAAAATTACTATTCTTTGGTACACGTTTTGATGTTGGCTTCTTAAGGAAATCGAAGTGGTCGTAAAGAGTGTTCATGATTCGAAACAATGAACCCTAAAATCAACTCCTAGCTACTGATCGAGCCATATCTGGTTCAAGCCTGATTACATCAATCCCTCATACCTACTTTAATTATTTCAACCCGAATGAGCAAACCTCAATATACCGAAATCCCCTGACTTGACTAATTTTTTAATGCGCATTTGGCATAAAATGACTAATACTCTACCCTCGATTTAACGAAACTCTTAATTTAGCGGAAACTTTTGCCGGTCACAGGGGTTTGTTAAATCGAGGTTTCACTGCATTTGCAATCTTCAGTCAATTTTTTTAGTGAGTCTTTCCGGAAAGACAACGAAGACGTTACAGAATGTAGAAATTACACTGATTTCTTGCAGTTGAAACTAGCAGATGCTAAAGAAAAAAGAGAGCACTCAGAGTGCTGTTTGATAAAAGAAAAAGAGGTAATAGCTTGTAGCTAGGTAATGGCTACATGTAAGTTGCAGATAAATTCCACGATGCTTGCCGTAGACAATGTATCTTTGAAGCAGCTATGCAAACCAAGTGTACCTACTTGCAAATGTCCTTTGATTGACATTGTGTGCTCTAATCCAGAAAGTAGTAGTTTTTATTAACACGAGAATGACTGGTTGTAATTTCTGTTAATTATGACTCAGAATTTCACGCTGAACACGATGGCGCAATTAGTTATTGAAGTTTTGGAAATCAGGGTAATTAGAAATTGGCAGAAAGGTGGCATTCCAGATCATTGAATTTTAAACTTCTCTCAGGTGGTTCTCTCGTATATTCTAAATTCAGCAGTGGTTTATCATAAAATGTACAAAATTAAAATATAAGTTGCCATAAAACTTTCCCATAATTTTATTTCTGCTACGAAAACCCTTGATTCTGACACCGGATTCATGCTCAGCGTTGCTCGATTTGCATGTAAATCTGTTTTTTTAATTCTTATGTGACTGTCAAATTTTGAACTCCGCTCGAGACAAACTGCTGTTACATGTTTAAAATAGAAAAGAGCTCTGATTTCGCTCACTATTTTCAGGTGTTATTTAGTCAGTCGGAACACGAATATACGAGATAACCACCTGAAAGAATTTAAAAGCTCAACGGTCTGTCACGTTTTTGCCAATTTTTAATTGTCCTCATTTCATCACTCTTAACTAAAAATTCAAAAACAATTTGCACCATCGTGTTCAGCGTGAAATTCTGAGTTAAGATCGGCAGAAATCACAACGAACCGTTTTCGTGTTAACCCAAGTGATGTTTTAGTTTTCTCGCATTTTTAGTTAATTACTGCATTTTACGGTAAACATACGTAAACAATTTCACCTTTTGTGCTTAAGGTTTTTCAGCGACATGAACTACAATAAAAAATGTTTTGTAAAAAAGGCTAAAGTAGACGAGGAAATTTGCAGGTATAATATGTGTTTAAAACAATTTACAACGCAAAAGTAGTAAGACATAATTGTATATCGTCGTGTGACCTTGAGTTACTTTAAGTTACTTTACACCAGGGCTCCCACATGTTTTTAAATAAGGACATTTCAGGATATTTTAGCAAAAATATGGTATTTTATCCAGTGCTTATTGCTCTTTTGTCCTGAAAGAAAAGACAAATTTTTCTAACATTAAAGTTCAAAAAATTGGAGTCCCAATAAAAGGACAAATATTATAAATAAGGACGTCTAGGAGCCCTACTTTACATCCAAGACTGCACAAAATAGAATTTAGCTTTTTAAGTTTTTTATTGTTGGAATGTTATGACCGATAGAAATTTGCATAAATCGTTGTTTTTAGTGTTTAAGAGTTGACGAAATGTTGAAAACAAAGTAGTTTCGACAAAATAAGAATGCAAAAAATAATAATTTTAGAAACTCATCCTTTTTTCAATCGCCTTTTCATAGCATTTATCAATCCGGTTTTAAGAAATCTACACGAAGAGCAAGAGTGCATTGCTACTGCCTTACGCATTAAATGTGGAAAAGATGCTGTTGTTACATATTTCCGGATTTACAATTATACGAAGCAGGTTTTATATGTATTCAGTTGTCTAGAGTCAAATTAAACTAAATGAAAAACGGTAAATTTTTCAGTTATGTCTATTTGAACAATATAGAAAATATCAAGGAATGTAAAGATCTCCAGAATTACATTGAGCAAATAGCTTCACAGACAATCAAGCCAGCAGCCAGCTCTAGTACTATTTATTTTCCAGAGATACACTATCCTGCTTTAGCAGGCCCTAATCCAGTGCCTTTTGGCACCCTTATGATAAACTCTGGAGGTGTAACTGATCATATGGAAGATCCTGATAGTTTTACTATAGAGCATAGTGTATATAGCTCAACACTACAGTCACCTACAGACAGTTCTTTTTATTTGTCAAATAATATTTATTTAATTTTCATTATATTTGTAATAATACTAGTTATTTAATAAAAAAGACTTTTTATTGGCAGCGGCTCCATTTTCTTGATATGCACCTACTACTCCCTCTTTTATAGTGTGTTCAGAATAGTTTGATATCTTTTTTAAAGGAAAACTTTTTTAACTGGAACAAATATGCCCTGATGGCAACAATAAATAAATTTACAGACACAAAGAAAATAAGAGTAATATATGTTTACCGCTGTAGCAGGGAAATACTTAAATTATTAAATTAAATTATTATTAAAAAATTATCGTCGACCAAAATGTCAAAGGTAGTCTTCGTAAATTTTTCTGCAGTTTTAAATAGCACATAAAAAAATAAAAACAATTTTTTTGACGCTGCTTGTTTGCCAGAGGGCCCTCTAAAATAAGGGGCTAAAGTGCCAGATATTCGGTTTGATATCTTTTTAAAGGTAGTTGTTTTGCAGTTTTTAGGAAAAAAAGCCGTATAAACGATTATCTCGAATAAAGACTACTTTGAGGATCTATTTGGTAATCCCTCTTTTATAGTGTGTTCAGAATAGTCGGAGTTAAAGGAAGATTTGCAGTGAAGGGTTTTCACAATAAAATTTTGCTACAACTGACACGTGTTCAGCACGGCTATGTTTTTTGACACCAAGACCCAGTGTTGTGCTGAGCTCATTCCGAGTGAGAATCTCACTGAGAATACTCAGTGAGAATCTCACTCACAGCCTGTGAGGACAAAATTTAAAATTCTCACTCTCACTCACAGCCTGTGAGGACAAATGCCATTCTCACTCACTCTCACTCACACAAAATATCATTCTCACTCAATTGTAGTGTGAGAAAGAGATTGAGACGATTTTTATTAGAACATTCATATTACTTGGTGCAATCAGACGAAATACGATTATAGCAATTATAATGGAGAAATACTTTGCCAATCAAGTGTGTCTATGTTCAAATTCCAAAGAACATCCAAAGTGCATGTATATGCTGTAGTCATGTGATCTTCACACCGAGACAAGATTGGATAAGATCCATTGGGATTGAAGATGTCGACGAGCAACAAGAAGAAGAAGAAGAAGGTGATGATCAAGAAGTTGAGTCCAACCACGAAACGAAGCTTCAGAAAAAGAGGAAGAGAATGAAAATAACCAAAGTGCCTCTACCTCCAACCCTCAAGTCCAAGAGCAAAACTTTACCGGCGAAGACTGCGCAGCTTGTGGAGATGGAAATTTCTTTGAACAATTTGTTTTCTTTATTCATTCCAAGTTTCCAACATCAAAAGTAGCTGAATTGACTCAGAAAATAGAACAACAACAAGGCAAAGTAACAGATAAGCTGAATGCCGTGACAACACACGCTGTGATACCTGATAGAATGAAGTTCAGTGAGGCGGAAAATTTATTTCACTGGTATGTTTTTCAGTTTATGGTGCGTACACGGCATCTGTTTATGTTCGTTTCAAAATTAGCTAATATTAAGTCTCAATCTAATCATTTCAGACAAAATATTGAACAGAAATCCAAAAATGTGATAAAAAAAATTTCGAAAATTTTGAGTTGGCGAAAAATAAACAAATTAGCGTTTTGAATTTAGACCATTAGGGGTTTAAAGTTTTTTTGGTTGCAGGAACGAAGCAGAGAAAGACTGGCTTGGAATTTTCGTGAGCTCCAGCTGGATTGACCAAGCAATTGCAGAAGAGAATAGATATTTGGTCGGAGAAGCGCTTAATAATTTCTTGTGTTGATATTGGATTTTGATGTGATTTTGTGCCAATTTGTTTTGTTAGAGACTAACTTAAGATGGTGGTGACCCCGTTAGAGGAGCTTTGAACATTTCTGACAGCCGATTGTTTTGAAGACAATGAAATTTTATTTTATTATTGTGTATGTAATTAATTTGAATTACTAAATTTGTGAAACCCAGCGTCAAATGTATGAAATACAATGGCAAATTTTTATTCTGTGTTGTCGACACCAAATAATAGGTGACACTAGACTCCTACAGAAAAAATAAGTGAAATTTTTTATCACTCAACATAGCTCAAAACAGTTTAAGCGACTTTAGTAAACTTCGATTTAAGTAACAAGCTTGAGTACGCGAGTGTTCCTTAGTTTGATCTGTTTTATTTACAAACTCATGCTAATTCTGTAAAAAAGTTATCAAGTTTACTCCATAAAAATGCATCAATAGAATGTGCAGCTTGAAAAATGAGATAAAGAAGCAAAAACAACACAAACAGCTTTACACACACCGCCATATTTCTATACTAACGGGTGCTTCAAAAGTTGCCGCCGACTTTTCTAGCTCATTTTTAGTAATAATTTTTTCATTGTGAAATTTTCACAAACACACTGTTTTGTAGCACTGCTTCCTCTCGTTTAAATGATATATAAAATTTATTTGGAAAATATAAGGATATTCATGATTCAACAGCAAGCATCGAGCTTTTTAAGGGAGAGGGGGGGGGATGGGGTAATTTGCCTAATTTTCGCTGTTAAGGGGGGGGGGGAGGGGTAATTATCCTATGAAGACCCCCCCCCCCCAAATTGCAGCCCTGCATCTGTCAGGTCATTCCGAAATTTCGTCAAGCATTTTCATCCCTTTAACTGGTCAAAATATCGATTTGGGATAAGTACTTTTACAACATCTCATTGCTACTTTGCATCTCAGTTCAAGAGCTACAAGACTTATTTGACAGATTATTTTTTTTTAATTCGAGTGTGCAGGTGTGTTCTTTTTGGAAAAAGTACATTTTTTAATAAAAGTTAGAAAAATTAGCATTTTAGTCATTTTTTAAAGCAATAGACTTTTTTCAAAAGACCATGTCTCAACACTTGGATTTAAAAAAAACTATTCTGTAGAAGAAGTATTGTAGATCTTTAACTGAGCTACGAGATAGCCGTACGATGTTGTTAAAGCGCTAAATCAGGAAATAAACTTTTGACCAGTTAAAGTGATAAAAAATAATTTCGAAATGATCTGACAAATATTCAAAGCTAATTTATTGCAATTTCGAAATATTTCAAATAAATTTATATGAACAAATACAAAATCATGTGTTTAGAATAATTTTGCAATAATTTGTTTTCACTAAAAATGAGCTGGAAAAATTGGCGGGAACTTGTGAAGCACCCGTCTTATAGACATGTATATTGAACAAGCGATATTGAAAAAGTAGTCTAAAAGCCATTATATTTATATCATGGCTTTGACTAAGCTTGATATTTAGCAGTTCGTTGGGATTCGAGATCAGAATTTGAAAATTTTTCAACATTTGGGATTCCCGTCAGTAAAACGGAAATCCCGCCGGGATTTTTTTTATCGATAACTGTAGAGTCTAACTGTAGGGTAAACAACTGTAGAATTAAATGGAATGGATTCGGTACTTCAAAAAAAAAAATTCGGCAGGATTCGGGATTGAAATTTCTAAAACTTTCGGAATTCTGAGAATCCCAAAAACGGGAATCCGTGTTATTCCATCCGGCGATCAAGGCCATTTTTTTCGAATTTTCAATGAGGTCGTTATCCAGTTTTTTTGACCACATAGAGCCATGCTTTCAGATTTATGCATGCCTCAAATAGTGTAGTAGAACTACACAAAAAACGAAATCTAAATTTTCCTAAAATTATCAGTTCAGGTACTTTCTGTCAGAGCAAATATTTTAGATAGCTGTTTATTGCGTTTACATAAATGCAACTAGTTCTACTGATTCCTAACTTTTACGACTGCCTTTCGACACTGATTTCTACTGTAAAAAATGATTATTCAAATTCCCGCTTTCAATTTTCTTCCTCCAAAGGGCACCGCGAGAGGTATAACTAGTAGTATTTTTGCTATTCGAAAGTTTTTACGACCTTTTTGGTGTAGAAAATCAAAAAATGGCAACTTAAATTAATTTCAATGTCAAATGCTAGGCGTAAAAGTCGCCTCCCTTAAGTAAAATCGCAAAGATTGCAACTCTTGATGCCGTTATTGGCATTCAGCAACCCTAGAAATTTATCTCCCTGTCTATTTATCATGAATCTACGAATTTACGTTTGCATGCACAGATAAAAAGTCTTAAAATTGACCCAACTGGTATCACTACATGAATAGGCTCAGAAAAACATCATTATGTGCCTTACTGGCTCAGTGGCAGAGCGTCTGTCTAGTAAACAGAAGGTCACAGGTTCGATTCCTGTGTAAGGCAGAATACATTTTTACTGAGCTCACTTTAAATGAGAATCTTGCTGAGAATTTTCAAGAAGAACTCAATATGATAAGAACTCTTTAATTCAATAACAATATCATTCACTCTCACTCACTGACGGTGAGGGCACGGAGGTAGGCGGAAATTCGGAATTTCCGGATTTTAACCGCGGCGAAAATCCGGAATTTTGGGATTTTCGCCGCGGCGAAAATCCCGAAATTGTAAAAAATTAAATTTTTTGAGCGTAATTTCGATGAGTTTCGGTTTTTTTTTATTAAAAAAGGGAGAACTTCCTAATTCTCGTTGTCGGCGACGGCTATGATCCTTTAAAAGGGGAGGGGCATTTCTATACACATCGCCTTAGGTCACAGGTTCGACTACCACTGGATGTAAACCATATTTTTTTTGGCATAAACTGATTTGGTTTGCGAAAAGGCTGAAATATGCCACGAAAAAGATTATTTCTGCCACGAAAAACGACATACCACGAAAAAGCGGAAATGTGCCACGAAAAAGCTGAAATGTACCACGAAAAGCTGAAATGTGCCACGAAAAAAAATTATTTATGCCTTTTTCTGTCCAAGACCAACCAAATTTAGCAATATTTTGCAAGAATTCAAATTTTTTAGTCATGAAATAACTTGGATCCCTCAGAATCCCACCCGGAATGGCCAGAAGCCTTTGAAAGTTGGTTTTTTGGGGGTTTACTAAAGGGGAGTAAACTTTTTGCGAAAATTCGATTGAGCGGATCAGAATCCCGGTCCGATCGGCTGAATCACTCAGAATTCCAGGTTTATGGTGGTTTTGAGTGGTCCAGGGTGGAATTCTGAGTGATTCAGCTGATCGGACCGGGATTCTGATACGCTCAATCGAATTTTTCGCAAAAAGTTTACTCCGCTTTTTCGTGGTATGTCGTTTTCGTGGCAGAAATAATCTTTTTCGTGGCATATTTCAGCCTTTTCGCAAACCAAATCAGTATGAGCCATTTTTTTTCTCCTTTTATTTCAAGTTTAGTGTCAAAATGATCCTCACACTCTTGGCTATCCAATAAGACTATCAGCACAGGCTTTCACACTTACCGGAGCTTGTATCCAAGCTAAATTAGGCCAAATTTACAAAAATCGATCGTTTTCGTGGTTTTCTTTGACTGGTTTCATTAAAATTTCTGACTTTTTTTCTACAAGTCACACGTTTCATACACCGAAATTTAGCCAAGATTCTAGGCTTTCATTTGAGCTATCACACAGAAAAAAAAGTAAGTATGAAGTTAGAGCTAGAATTTAAATAATGTCTGATTCCATGCATCCTCCACAGGACTATCTCAGCACTATTCGGTATTATTTTGGAAGTGACGTTTTTTCGTTATTTCAGTTTACATTATCATTTAGAACCTTATACTCAAAACGTAGCCCTGTTTCTTGCCTTCATTTTCAGTATATGGTTGCAAATGATCATGTAAATTAAATTGCAAAAATGTCGATTCCAAAATAATACCGTAACTCTACCCCTCAATAGTAGTCATTTCTTTCCTGGTCAAACCTTCGCTACCTAACGGGTTTTTCTGAAGTTATTTCAGTGTCTAAAAATTTCCATCTGGTTTTCCAGGAAATCCTGACTCTAGAAAGTCACTAAGCGCGTTGATAAATAAACAAAATCGGTGAAGGTTCATGCTATATACAACTAAGTACGCATCATGTTGGCTGGTTCCCATTCATTCTGATGGTCATTTACTTGAAATCCTAAAATTAGGGCATTTGCTGACAGCAAAGCAATGCTGGAAATGATTGCAATCGATCGCTCGATAGTTTTTTGTCCTAGAAGCCGGTAAACTTACTAAAAATGAAAAAAATAATAAGCTAGAGACACAAAAAATATCAAGCATTTTTTTTTGAATAAACGCTTCGTGGCGAAATCCCGAAATTCTCGATTTTCACCGCGGTTAAAATCCCAAAATTCCGGATTTTGCCGCGGTTAGAATCCGGAAATTCCGTATTTTTTCCACGGATATACGGCACAAAGGATGGTAGATTTTAATTTTACATATGAATCAGCAGATCGACAAGTGAATTGAGGTGTGAATCTTGACCCGTGAATTTGACATATCTAATATACGTGCGAATCAGACTGACACGTAAATTCACTTGTGAATCAGATGAACGCTTGAATTGACATGTGAATTTTGACACGTGAATTTTACGTGTGAATTTTACATGTGAATTTTACATGTGAATCAGATGGACACGTAAATTTGACATGTGAATCTGATTGAAACTGACATGAAATTTTCACATGTAAATTACATTGACGCGTGAATTGACATGAGAATTCATATGTGAGCCGAATTGACGTGTGAATTGACATTTCAAATTTACGTTTACGTTCAAATTTAATCTCAGTGAGTCAGTTGATAGCTTGTTATCTGAAATTCAGGGCTACACGTTGGTATAAAGGCTTTAAAAAGATTAAAATAAAAAGTTGAAAATTACTCGATAGAAATAAATTTTCACGATTTGGCGGGCTAAATAAATAATTTGGCGCGGGAAATCACTAACAGACATACGAAACCAATAAAGACGCCAATCAGCGCCTCCATGCTGCTTATAGCACCTAACAGAAAGCGAACAGACGCTACTTGGCGCCGAAACAACTTTTTTTCAAGCAATTTTTGGGCTCTCAGCTTTGATTCCTCAAGCATGCATGTTTTTCCACACTTTTAAAGTAAAAATCAGAATTTTCTAAATTACATGTTGATTCTGATGAGTTTTCTGAATTCTACATTCCCGATTCACCCTTAAAAACGTTGAGAACAAAGTTAAAATTTTCAATTGTTTCATTTTCCACAATTTTCAATTCTTCATCTTACAATATAGATTCACTCGTTGCAACAACTCGTCCTCGTAGTACTCGAAAGTAAAATTTGTATGCATCATAGTCACCTGCAGTGCTGTGAATCTTGAAATTTCGGCACCGGCACCGGGCACCGACTTTTTAAATTGCGGCACCAGGCATCGTACCGGGCACCGATTAAAATTTTTTAGCACCGGGCACCGACTATTAAAATCACGGCACCGGGCACCGCGCCGGGCACCGAACAAAAAATTTTGGCACCGGCACCGGCACCGGTGCGGTGCCAGAGCCGCACCGGAAAAATTTCACGAACTTAAAAAAATTCTCAACAGAAATTTTTAATCGCAGAATTTTTTTTATCATATTTGAATCGCAATAAATACCCTGTTGTTTTCTTGCAAACATGAAGACGATATGAAATTTTGTTTTGTGCTTTGTCAGATTTGAAAGAAGGCGGCTAAGAATTAGAGTAGGTTAAGAATTAGGCTAAGAATTAAGAATTTACAGATAGAATAGATTGCGAAATTTTTTAAGAACTGAAAATTTTCAGTCTTTCAGAGAACCGTTCCAGTTATCCACTAATTTGGCTATTGAGTTTTTCATACAAGGGAGCAGTTTTGAAACAGCCACAACAAAAGTTCGCCTTGGTCCCCGAGCTGATTTTTTCCAAACAATTTTCGTGGTTCGTTATTTTAAGCTTACAATTTTGTTTAAAAACCGCTAAAAACTCAATAAGAAGGCATAAAAAAGCTTGTGGATTAAGGCAACCTGCTGGGGTAGGTGGTTCAGAATCCAGCCAACATGTTGAGAAAAAGTCCAAAATACATTATTTTGGCACGACCTGTAAAGTCTCGGCACCGGACACCGACTACTTAAATGTTGGCACCGGGCACCGACTTAAAAATTTTCGGCACCGGGCACTGCACCGGTGCCGCACCGGTGCCGTTAGAACACTGGTCACCTGAAAGATTAGTGTTCAGTTTGAGTTAAGTTGGAAACAGAAGTTGCATCTCTAAAATATAGGCGACTGATCGAGAATATACTTGACATATTTTCTGCAGTCAAAAATCTTGTGCTGCATATTTGTTATTGTGTTAAAAACTATGTATTAATGCTGATCATCACCAACCACACCACTCATAAATATATGATAGTTATTATCGGCCAAAAAGAAGATAAAGGGATGATTAGCATGAAAATTGTGATGTTGAGGTGGTCTTGCATCACCTCTGGTCTTGACTCTGGTAAGAGGGATGGTCCATGTACCTTTTTCTTGGCATTCTTCCTCACAAATCTGAAAAAATGTGGCATTTACTGGCTGCTAAAGGGATGCGAAGAGAATTTCGGGGCTTTCAGCTGAGCGCTAGAGTGTAATTTAGCCCAATTTTCCAAAGGCCCGAAATTTAAGAATATAATAGTACAAAACAGATAGCCGCCAACCTCAATAACTGCCCTCTGAACCATTTGTCCCAGACAAAGCTCATTCGGGCTAGAAGTTAAGCCATTAAAGTCAGCTGACTTCGTGGAAACTTGCTCAATGCATGTTCTGTAGGTGGGAATTTGTTGTAAAATAGGAAGCAAGTCATGAGTAGAATCTATGCTGAACTTAGGCAGTTTTAAGTCCACAAAGTCCAGATGGTCGTGATCGATGTGATAAATTGGCGGGCGATTAGGCCGAACGATGTTTCTGAACCGTTCACTGCTCATTTGCTGAATGATTTCAGATAGCTTTTCAGGCTGTTTTGGAAGCAGAATGTACATTTTCAATTCTTCATCTTTACAATATAGGTTCACTCGTTGCAACAATTCGTCCTCGTAGTACTCGAAAGTAAAATTTTTGTGCATCATAGTCACCTGAAAGATTAGTGTTAAGCTTAAGTTAAGTTTTAAACAGAAGTTGCATCTCTAAAATAGTCTACCGTAAATCTACGTATAGTAATTGGTAGGGATGCAGGATGGCCTATTCCGGGACGGGACAAAAATTTTGAAAAAAAAAATCCGGGACGGGACACCGCGACGAGACGACCAAAAAATTAAGCCGGTGCGGGGCAGTGATTTTTCCGGTCGGGACACAAATTTTCAAACAACAGGGGAGACCAAAGCACAATTTAAAAAAGGACAATACTTTTTTCTCCGACTAAAACACTTTTTTTCCGACTAAAATATTTTTTTTCCGACTAATTTTATTTCCGACTAAAACACTTTTTTCTCCGACTAAAATACTTTTTTTTCCGACTAATTTTCTTTTTTCTCCGACTAATTCCTCGTTCGTCTATATGACCCTGAATCTAAGGTCTCTGATCTAATTTTTCTGTTTGTTTGATATATTTAACAGTAGTGATGCGCTTACTTCACCGATCTAAATGCGTATATTGGTGTTCTTGACTGTTATCAGTCGACTCAGCTACCTTTTATTTGTCCTGTTATGCCTTGATTTTTAGCGATATACACATTATATTCTCACTTTTCGGTACAGTACTGTACAGTACTGTTACTTAAAGAGAGTAAGAAAAAGCAAGGACATTGAAAAAGCTAAGTTTTCACCCTATAGATAAAATTATGAAAAGTACTCCAAACTCTACATCCCACTGTTATTTTTTCTCATTGTTTCCAAGTACGCTAACTTTAGTCAAACCCCATGAAACTGCTTGCTTGAGTAAAATAGCAAAACTACCAGCTCTACACGCCACGAAGTTTATTTACCAACATACCACAATTTCACGACAAGAAACAATAACAAAACCAGGATTTAACTAAATGATAGTGCTCTAGAAGCAAGTTTTGGACGACCAATCTTCCTCTTTCTCTGAATAGGATTCTCTCTTGCGTCAGGAGGATAAGCTAGCTTTTCGTTGGTGCACATCACCATCACTGCATGCTTGCACAGCTTCTTTTTCATACCTTATTCACAGCTACACACTTCGTAGCTAGGCCATATTGAGGAAGGACGAATGATTCGTAGACTCTTCAGGATCAATTTGTAACGCTTCCAATCGATAAAAGAAATAGCTTGAAGTTCGTTGTACATTTGACCCAGTATATTTTTATCCTAAAAAACAGGCTGATAAAAGGCAGAAAGAATATACAGTAAGCTAAATTGAAACCAAATTTATAGCGCTTGATGAGGGGATAATGTGACACTGTATCTTTACTCCATCAACCAGCACATCCAGTACACTGCGATTCTCTTGCTTTAATCGATAGGCCTCTTGATAAAGAGATGGTGAAATACTTGGTAGAATGGAAGGCACCTTAGTTTCATCAAATTATTCAGGCAAATAAATCGAAAACAAAACTAACCTGATTTTCTGGCTGAACACTCCATAAATTCATTGTCTTCTCAACCATCAGTAGAAAGTCATTCACAGAGAGCTTCTTTCTGAACGTGATCTTCTTGAGCAGTCCATTCTTGCTCTCCAGTCCATTGTTTGTTGAAGCATACGGCGAGAATCCCTCAAACCAGCCATTCAAAGGTGAGTCTATCCACTCCTTGGAAAAGTAGGCACAAACTTCGAGGATTCTGTATTGACCAGCATACCGTGTTTGCCACTCTCGCTTTAGTAATTGCGCAGCTAAAAAAATCAAGCTAAACGATCGTATTTTTATAAATCTACCTCTGTCAAATTCATTTGGAGAAGAAGCGAGTTGTAGAAAAGCAACGTCCTCGGAAATAGCTTGAAGAGCGTTGTCCATGTTTTAGGCCGTAGCTTCTTGGTTAGATTCATTTTGACGTGCGCAAAGCACATGGCTCGTTTGATGCTTCCCCAAAAATTGACCGCAGCTAAACTCAAAGAAATATTCCAGTTAGATAGCAGACAACTATAGAAAAACCTGCAGAAATTGTCTTATCACCGTCACCCATCAATAGCTCAGGAACATATGTACATGATGAAACTGCCACAAAAAAGCGCTCGTAGCACCACGTGTTTTCATTTGAGGACAGTGCCAGGAATGTCCCACAAAAATGCTGCGATGAGTCCGAAAATCCACATACCTATGCTTGCCATAAAAAAGTGCGTAACAAAACTTAATTTACTTACGAGAACTGGAAAACCATGCCAACTGAGTTTGTACGTAGCATCCACTTGAATCATTTTAGACTGTTGCTGGAACCTTCTCAATTTCACAGTTGTCCAAGTAAGGCAAAAGACGATCTTCTCACTAATCACTGATGAAGCAAATCCACATACGAAGGTCTTGTTTTCATCTTCCTCTGGGACGGCAGCATTTCTGATGGCATATGCTTTCAGCTGTTCCAAGGAGACAATTGCTTGGCTTTTATTCTGCCGGCACTTGAAGTTCTGTATCTGTTTGATCGATGGTGGCAGGGAATCTCTCTCATTCCGATGCGTATCCTGAAACGAGATTAAAGATTAATTTATCGTGAAAAAGCAGTTACTTGAATCTTTCTTTGCAAATTCAGAGCTGTTGAACCCAAATTTTGTCGCATCAATTCTTTGTCTTCTTCTAGAAATTTGGTCGTCTGATCGGCTTATGGTCATGAGTTACACTGCTTTCTTCGACAATCACCTTCAGGCTATTCTGTGGATAGAGCACACGCAGTTTGACTTTGCACTGGTAGTTTGTCATCTGGCCATAGCGACAAAGATAGTCATCTGCCCTGTGTTTCTCATAGTTCCTTGATCTCTGTCTAAATTGCAAGAATAAATTTCAACAATAACTTAAAAGTTACCAAAACTTACATTTTCCATTTGCTTTTCTCGCCCAAAAACCAACGATTAAAGTCCTCTTCATCTGGGAATTCCTCAAGCTGGCTGTAGACAGTTGCACGACCACGCTTGTTTCGCTCTACCAACAAATCGCTTTCTTGCAGCCTTGCCGACATAGTTGATGATAGCTAGAAGTACAGAAATAAAAAACTTGTTCATACATTTATAAGCGAATAAGTCGGAAAACAAATAAAATTAGTCGGAGAAAAAAGAAAATTAGTCGGAAAAAAAAGTATTTTAGTCGGAGAAAAAAGTGTTTTAGTCGGAAATAAAATTAGTCGGAGAAAAAAGAAAATTAGTCGGAAAAAAAAGTGTTTTAGTCGGAGAAAAAAGTATTGTCCTTTAAAAATTCTCGTAACAATCAACAAGGGGAGGGGGTGACCAAGGCATATTTTTTAGGGTGGGCGTAAATGCGTATAGAGCCTTGTCTGAGTATATACTCAGGTATATACTCATTGGACGGCCATAATATATAGCCGAAATCTTGCGAAAATTTCAAATGACAATAAAAACGAGATTAAACTTTACTAGAATCTTCGAATTCTGAAGACGGGACAGATTTTTAGAAGTCGGGACGGGACAAAACATCCGGGAATCGGAATATTGCCCCGGGACGGGACAGACTCAAATATTTTCCTGGACGGGATCCGGGACGGGATACGGGACGGGAAAAAACCTAAAAACCCCCCGGGACGGGGCGTCCCGTCCCGACCGTCCTCCATCCCTAGTAATTGGTTATAATCGGTTTCTCTGTTAAGCTTTTCATTCCCTTGACGCTTTGTAACCCACTTTCAGTTTACAAATCTATTTCTTCTCAACCTTTCTGGGGGTAAATTGAGGGGATAAAGTTCAGTTTAGAAAACTCATCAGCATTAACATGTGATACAAAAATTTGGAGTTCACGTTAAAACTACGAAAAACCAGGTATGCTCGAGGAGGAAAATCAAACCTGAGACCCCAAAAATTGTTTAAAACGATTGTTTTAGGCGTCAAATGGCGCCTGTTTAGCACGATATTACGTGCTAGAAGCACCATGCAGATGCCGATCGACGCCTGTTACCTCTAGTTCCCTATCAATCGGGACCCCTCTCATACAAAATCCTGTTCTTTGCATTGTGTTTTCGATCTATTTTTGAATTTTTCTCTTGAGCAAACTACTACTCGTTTTATAGTCAGTGCGATGCGCTACAAAATAAATAGTGACCTGCCTGAGTGAAGCGTTAAAAAGTGGGTCAAACACACCATATTATGGGGTGCTCGATCTTTAGAGAATTTACGGTATATGGCACATCGGCCGGCGACTTTAAAGGAACGGTTCCTACATTTGGGTTATGATAAGAGTGGCATATATGTATTAAGGTGGCTCCCAAAAACGTACCTCGGTCGCCCCCGCTGTTGTGTTTCTGCAAAAGAAATATTCTGAAAGTTTTAAAAATGTCCCAGACGGCAACCGGACAAAACATACTTTTAAAAGTGTTTGTCGCGCGACAAAACATACTTTTTTATCAGTAAATTCGGCAGTTTCGTCCGAATTTACCGATAAAAAAAAGTATGTTTTGTCCGGTTGCCGTCCCAGACTCCCTTATTCGGTGCATTCGCTAAAGCATTCAAAAACACGTTGTTTTGATCATTTGTGAAAAAAAATGTTACTAATTACCAGTTACTACCTGGGTACCACTACACTACCTGAGTTCTCTAACCTGGATACAAACCAAGTGGTCGTCCACTTGGAAGGGAATTTTTTTACGTTTTTCATGTTCCAAAACCTGTTTTCTGGACTAATTAGGACAAGCTGTATATGGTTTGATAATAGTAAAATAAGGTTTTGTATGGTATTTTTTGAGTATTGGGATATAATTGATTTCACCAAAACTCGATTTTACCAAAACTCAAAAAATACCTTACAAAACGGCATTTCACCACTATAAAACCATCTTCAACATGTCCGAATTAGTCCAGAAAACAGGTTTTGGAACATGAAAAACGTAAAAAAATTTGCTCTATTCTTGCTCCTTGTCAGTGAAAAAACGTAAAAAAGCTAAGAATTGAAAAAATAGACCGGTACATAATACATAACATACAAAACTTAATTTCACTATTATCAGACCATCTTCAACGTGTCCGAATCAGTCCGGAAAACAGGTTTTGGAACCCGAAAAAGTAAAGAAAAAAATTGCTGTGGAAGACCACTTGGAGCGAATTTCTGTGGATAAATTCAATGTGGAAGTACCAGGTGGTTCTTTTATACAACCTGAGGACCGTTACTCATAAATAACACACTCCCCTGAAAAAGGGTCATAAATAACCCATCTGGTCCGACCTAATCGACGCTGGTCTATCGAAGCCTAAGCCTAAAAGATAAACCATGGATAAATACCCCTAAAGGGATTTATTTACGCGGGTCATTTATGGGTTTGTACGAGCCTGAGGATAGGTAGTTTCTGAGCGTGCTTCAAACAAAATGCCTCCTACCACCAGAATTCAAACCTTAAACCTAAAAAATTGGATAGTTGATTTATGACTTATGACACTGCACTTAATAAAGATGTCATTTGTTTAGTTGGGAAATTGATTGGATATGGTTTTACTAGAATATTTTTACCGGCAGGGAATCGGCCGGCAGGGAATTGTCCGGCAGGGAATCGGCCGGCAGGGAATTGTCTCCGGCAGGGAACTGTCCGGCAGAGAATTGGCCGCGGCAGGGAATCGTCCGTGGCCGCTAAAGTAGCTATAAGCTATGCAAGCAGGATAATAAAATTTGCATAACAATTGCGCAGCACACGCCTGTTACACAACAGCATTTACAATCAAACTGAATTTTGAATTTGAAATTTTTTGGTCTCACACATTAAAGTGGTCCACGCCTTTTGGAAATTCAAATTTCACCGTATAACCAGTGATGTAAATATCTAAATTTTAGCACCGGTGCGGTCAGTGCCAGTGCCGGCACCTGTCTGAACATTTGCACCGGCACCGGTGCTTATCACATTCAGTACATTGTTTTAGCAAAAAATGTTTATTTTATAAAAGAAATGAGTCTTTTTAAGAAATAAGTCTAAAATAGGTTAGCTCATACAGAAATATCTTTTCATAGAAATTAAGCAGCTAACCACGCTTTAAGAACAGTGGTACAGATGTCTTTTATGCCCTATTGTATTTTTTGTGACACCTAACAAGAGTCTTTTCACGCTAGCTGACGTGGCAGAAGATGGTAAGATCACGAAGCGATTTCTGATAGCTTCGAGAATAACTAAATTTTATTTTGTTAAATCAGCTCACTTTTTTTTCATTTTCAATAGTTAAAAGCCTTGCATTTAATTGACCCTTTCAAAATTGTTTGAATATATTGGTTCATTTCTTTATCCAATAAGTCTAAAAAAGTTTCTCGGCCTGTAAATTTTCAAATTTAAATAGTGACTTTGGGCCTTCGCTTGTATGTTCACTAACAATGGACTCTGATGAAAAAAGTATTTGGCTTGAAATTTAGAGTCTAATGGTTCAGCAAAACTAACAGTGAATCTACAGCAAATTTAAGCATACCATGGAGCGTATAGCTGTGCGACCTTGTCAACATTAATCTGAGGCACAGTGAATGCGTTTAAGGGATCTAAGACCGCTGCGGTGAGATATAAGGGATCCGAAATACTCTCTCTTGAGCGCAAAACATACGCAAAACGATTTTTATTGTCGGCTGAGTGAAAAAAAATATTTTTTTTCACAAATGATCAAAACAACGTGTTTTTGAATGCTTTAGCGAATGCACCGACTAAGGGAGTCTGGGACGGCAACCGGACAAAACATACTTTTTTTATCGGTAAATTCGGACGAAACTGCCGAATTTACTGATAAAAAGTATGTTTTGTCGCGCGACAAACACTTTTAAAAGTATGTTTTGTCCGGTTGCCGTCTGGGACATTTTTAAAACTTTCAGAATATTTCTTTTGCAGAAACACAACAGCGGGGGGCGACCGAGGTACGTTTTTGGGAGTCACCTTAATACATATATAGCCACTCTTATCATAACCCAAATGTAGAATCGTTCCTATAATTTGCCCAAGAGAAAATTTTGAAACATACCGTATTTCCTCTAATTATGCGGCCGGCCGCTAAATTTTTTTGATGCCCAAAAATCTTGAAATTGTGAATCAAAATGGCCCTAACTTTGAAATCCAAGTTAAAAAACGATGGGGGCCGCTAAATTACGTGGGGCCGCATAATTAGAGGAAGTACGGTAGGTCGAAAACACAATGAAAAGAACACGATTTTGTATGAGATGGGTCCCGATTAATAGAGAACTAGAGGCGAAAACACAATGAGGAGGCTGTTTGCGGATGCTAAATCCGATTTGTTACATAAAAATGGCCATACCTTTTTATTTATTTTTCAAAAATTATTCTGTTTTCGCCATCTTGAATCTAAGATTCACGGCTACTAGATGAGCTATTGATAAAGTAGATGCTGTTAAAAAATTGTGTTGAAAAAGAAAGACTCCAGCCAAGCATTCGCACTCGAATTCGAGTTAGGATTCTTGGGTGGAGTCTTAAAATTTTATCTGAGTTTTTAAAGCAATGTTTACTCAGTCAATAGCTCATTTGGTAGCCCTACACCTCAACTATATGATGTGGGAAGCTACATAAACAACTGGAAACTGAAAAAACCGCACAAACTTAATAATTTTGGGAAAACAGTGAAAAAAGCGCAGATTCTTAGTGAGTAGTCTGTTTCAGCATTCGCAAACAGATTCCTCATTGTGTATGCGCCTTCAAATTTTTTTTAGAAGAAAAACATATATACCTCTCTAGAAAGTGTCTTAGAAACATGGAAAAGCTCTTTCTTTGTTTCACTAGCATCGAAATACACATGCCAGAGTCCTTCGAAGTGAACAGCGTTAATTAAGGTCATACTGAACATTAAATTTTCAAAATTATTTTTAATCCAAATATTACCTTGTGTGATTGAGAAGCTTCTTATCCAAAATAATGTTCGAAATTTTGCCTTTAGTTTTCTCATTTATAAATTGGTTGATAAGCTTGAAAAATTATTTTATATTGAAAAATTTGAAGCACTAGTTGCCGACAGCAAAAAATAGAGCAGTTGAAGAATACCCGGCTTGAGTATAGAATCCCCCCCCTCCCCGCCCCACGGGGAGTGATCAGGTGGAGGAGGTAACATCATATTCGTGTTTCTCGACTCCGATTTCATGAGAAAGCCGGTTGTTTTTTTATTTCTGAGAAAAAAAAATTTTCCATCCACAGGGGGTATCATGGTTTTTTTGTCAAAACTTGAAAAATTTAAATTGGCGCCTTTTGAATTTTAAAGTGATTAAGGGTTGTATAGGGAGGGGAAGGGAATAAAAGGGACCACTAATCATACAAGGGCCACTAACAAGAAGATGTTGAACATAGTTTTGAATACTGGGGCCAACCACATAAATAAACTCTGGTATGCATGCTTTTTTTATGCATCCAGAGTCGCTTTCGAGTGATTTGTGTCTAAGGTATGTGTGTGTGCGCATCTCAACTCCAAGCCCCCAAGTCCCCTTCGAGGGCGCAGGGGGCTTGAGAGTTAGAGATGCCCACACTCACTTACCTTAGACATGATTCCGAGAAGTACACTTGACCATAAAATGCATATAGGGTCTATTTTTGCCACGGCCCAGTTGAAAACATGGTAAGACAGTCGGAGAATACAAATATTCACTTTCTTAACATTTGCCATAAAAGTTTCCCATTTTATTCCCTTCCCCTCCCTATACAACCCTTAATCCCTTTAAAATTCAAAAGGCGCCAATTCAAATTTTCGAAGCAAAAACAAAGCAAAGCAAAAAAATGTTGGAAATTTTTTAACCACAATTTTACGCGTGAAAATTTTTTAACGGTGTAGACATACAGTCTTTTATGACTATTAATATACAAAAAGAACAATAATCTTCTGCTCAGGATATTCTTTAACATGGGAAAGGCGGAAGGTACTAAACTATGCGTTTTGTGCAGAATTTCACACTAAACACGATGGTGCAAAAAATTGTTGGAAAAGGAAAAGATTAGAACGGGTAAAACAGCTTCTGAAAATAGGTCACTTTCACATACTCCCGACCATTTGAAGCTTGAAGAAAATATGGTTAGCATTCCGCCTATTATATGCATTACCTAGAGGTGTAATATCTAAAAATGATGAGCAGAATTAGAGCTATCTATTTTACCCAAACTTTTAGCAGCGTTTAGCACACTCAAAGGAATTTTTCATCAATTATTCCCGGATCCGCACTCGACATATTTGTTTTTCGAATTTACTTGGTACTAGCATTTTTTAATATTCTCAACTTCAGCAAGCATGCCTTTTTAATAGTAATTTGTTAGGCGCTAGTGCAGAATCGGTTGCAAATTTCGCCTTGGTCCCCCTGCTGATTTTCAATGTAATTAAGATGATTAAGGTGAATGAAAATTACATTGAAAATCAACAGGGGGGACCAAGGCAAAATTTGCAACCAATTCTGCACTAGGGCCAACCAAATATTCTTAACTTCGGCAAGCATGCCTTTTTAATAGTAATTTGTTAAGCTACCAGTGTTGCCTCATCCAATGAATCCAAATCTATTAAGTGGGCTTGGTTTGAGTACTTCTCTGTAACAAAATTTTGAAAGCTCTCCATAACATCGAATTCTTTTGGCACATAAAGTCGGTTGGCTATTTTGAGCATATTCTCCACACTTCCATCACATAAAACTTTAGCAATTCCGGAAAAATAGTGGTAGAAATAGTAATCATCTTCAACATAGCCCAAAGCCTTTTGTAACTTATCTGCTGTTTTGCCTCTGCAACCATAGGAGAGAATTGCTAGGGAATTGGCTATCTGCAAAATTTTTAAGGTAATTTAGAACTTTTTTATATTTAATACGCAAGATCTAGCAAATTTAAGTGTTTCCATGTACAGTCAAGTCTTGATATAACGCGACGCCAAAATAACGCGACCCTTGAAATGATCTCAGCATAGAAAAGTTAGTCAAATTCACGTTCGATATAACGTGAATCTCAATATTACGCGACTGTTTCCCGGTCCCGAGTCGTCGCGTTAAATCGAGACTCGACTGTACCGTATTTCCTTTAATAAACCACCATCTCCTCGAGTGCATCGAGTTTCCACGAAATCACTTTGAATAAGTTTTCTTGATGTTCACTACTGTTTATTGTTGCAGAAATAAAAATAAAGGAAGTCTGTTACCTATTTCTGGGTTTGCTGTGTCGGTCATTATAGAAAAAACCCACATTTTTTGGAGATTTCTGCGATTTAAAGTTTGAAAAACAAAAATCAACCGGGCAAGGGACTACGTACACAAATATTTTTTGAGTGCACGTAATTTCCGGACACCATGTACTAGCAATGGAATGAATTTTCGAGAAGTCGGTTTCAGCTGTGGGTAAACCTAGCCTCACTCTAAAAAAGCCGCCAATAATCTTGACTTCTGCCAAACTAGAGAAAAACTTTTTTTAAATAATGCAAAAACCAACCGTAACAGGACAGATTACCACAGACTTAGTTGGTGAATTCAGTGTGGTACGACGTAGAAGGTCCAAAGCAAATTCAAGGTGTACCTTGTTGACATGTGACATTGTATTAGTTAAGTACAGTCGAGAGAATCCCTTGGTTGCTATATGTCTTAATTTATTTTAATATAACGTGAATGAAGATAAAAAAATTTCGGATCTGCTTCGAGGTAGGGGGTAGTATTTCGAGGTATGGGGGTAGAGGCTTAATGAGGATTTTCGATATAATTTATAATAGTCACTTTTAAATTTCACATATATGAAATTCCATCAAGACAACAAATATTCTGATAACGAGTGACCAGAAACTTCCCGGTGGAATTTCGAAGTCTAATATTTTAAATCTTATCGGCAAGAAGGTGATGAATATTGCTGGGACGCCAAGACCCCCTTGATCTTCGTGCCCAATAGAGTGAAGCTTGATGGACCAGAATTTCATCAAATGCTTAATTCAAAAGTGCTTCCGTGAGCAGATCAGAATTCGGGAAAAGGATAGACATTTTAGCAAGACAGCGCACCTTTCCATCAAGCTGTTGAAATTCAAGATTGGGTCGAGGAACACTTCGCAAATTTCATCAAAATCGATTCTCACTGGAAGAGAGAATGCCGCCATCAAAGGTGACTGGGCACGCAACTATCCAGATCTGAATGTGATGCGTTTAGTCGAAAGCATGCTCTCAACGACACAAATCAATTACTGCGTTAAAAGCTTCCCTTGTCAAAGAATGGGACGCATTTCCACAAGAAATGATCCAGAAGGCTTTTGACAGTTTTCCAAAACTCCTTCATGAATGTATTGATGCAAATGGTGGTCATTTTGTTGAATAAATTTTGTGCTTGATGTCTCATTCAAAAGAAGAAGAAAGGGGCTTCAAAATGGCGTATTTCGAAAATTTCTATAGAAAAACTACTACTTTAAAAATAGCCTCCTAATTCCAGCGGGAAGTTTCTGGTCACCCGTTATTACACTTTCTAAATTTATGACCCCATTTTGAAAAAAAACACCGATCTTAAACAATGCCTCATTACTTATGATGCGGTAAATTTAAAATTGAGTAAGGCCGATATTGCACAACAAGAAGGGCAAAACATTGAAGCTCAAATAGAAAACTATTTTGGCGGCATTTTAAAAGTAATTCTCATAGAAAATTAGGCGCTACTGTAATATAACCCCCCCCCCCCCCCCAAAAGCGCTACTGTAAAGTACCCCACCCAAAATCGACCTACTGTCATATACCCCCCCCCCCAAAACCGACTTTTTAGGGATGGTCAAAAACCATTTTTACACAATAATTCGCCATAAAAGGACCAGAAAAGCAATTTAAATGGGATTGCGGGCTGTATTGGGAGGGGAAGGGAATAATACAGGGGCCACTTCTCGAGATGGTTGGGATCCTTAGAGTACTAATTCTCTAAGCGTTTAAGGGTACTTTCAAACCCAGGAACTTGTGGTGCAGGCATAAGTATAAGTACTTTTCATGGACCAAGCCCATCAGTGGGGTGGACCTCGCGGGTTTACTCCTAGGCCTAGCACTTTTGAGGCCTAGGCTGAATTTTCGGATGATGGGCCTCTGGCCCGGCCTTGTAGGACGAGGGGAAATGCTCTTCGGCGAAAAAATAAAGATGTTGAACATAGTTTTGAATAGGCTGTAACTAATTTACCCCGCCAAATTACTGATTTACCCCGCCAAATTATTTTTTTACCCCGCCAAATTTGAATTTTGAGCAAAATACTTGTTTACCCCGCCAAATTACTGATTTACCCCGCCAAATTATTTTTTAAACCCGCCAAATTTGAATTTTGAGCAAAATACTCGTTTACCCCGCCAAATTACTGATTTACCCCGCCAAATTACTGATTTACGCCGCCAAATTATTCATTTACCCCGCTAAATAATTCATTTTACCCCGTCAAATTTTTACTTTACTTGCGGATGTTTGTATTCTGCCTATGTTGATTTTCATCTTTAAGTACTAGCTTCAGATAAAAAGAGGACCTGCTGCTTCTTGGAATAAGGAAAAAGTTTGCCGAAACGAAGAAAAAATTGATTTATGGTTGGCCCAAAACTCAATCTGGTGCTATGATTCATCTCAAGAAAGACAACATAACGAACAAAAAAAGTTTAGGATGATGCCGAACTTGAAGGTTTGGTAATCCCATCGTTGAAGCAAGTGCAAAACCAGAAGTCTACTTTATGCCGAAAGCAAGGATTTACAAGCACTCTGACGCTTGAAGACGTGAAATAGTACTTCGAACAAACAGTAATACCCGGTAGCTTTCCCTTCTGTATAATTGTTCGGGCTACTACTGTAATAAATTCGGTTTAGTGGATGAGAACAAGTCTTTTGCTGTCGCCTTCAATTACCGGTCTATCAATGTGCGTGAGAACGGTGTGAATAGGCTTACTGAGCAGTTCTATCTGGTGATCAACTCGAAGAAACTCCAAAATCGCCAAGCAAACTCGCAGGGTGTTCAAGGTGACGGAATGAACAAGCTTATGACTTTCAACTATCCTCTGCTAGTGGGTATTTTTAACGTTGGCTATCAATAGAATTTTTCATAACTTCCTAGGCTGCTGGCTTCTCTGATGCAGACAAAACTTTCTTTCCAACTTATGCTGCAATTTCTTCGCATGAGGACACTTGGCGTTACAAGGGCTTTCTGGAGGCTATTTCTCGAGCAGGCAACTACAAACCAGAGCTACTTGTCGCTGATGGGGCAACACAAATCACTGCTGGTAAACAGGTCAATAGTCAGAAGATAAAATTAAAGGTATTTTTTAGCTTGCCATCAAGTGTTTCCAAGTACAAAGCAAAAAAATTCCCGCCAAAATATTTTTGAAGGGAATAAGGTTGTATAGGGACGGGAAGGAAATAATAGGGGGCCACTAATCACACAGAGCCCACTAACCAGAAGATGTTGAACATAGTTTTGAATACTGGGGCTACCGCATAAATAACTCTGGTATGCATGTTTTTTCATGCATCCAGAGTCGCTTCGAGTGATTTGTGTCTAAGGTATGTGAGTGTGCGCATCTCAACTCCAAGCCCCAAGCCTCCTGCGCCCCGAAGGGGGCGCAGGGGGCTTGAGAGTTAGAGATGCGCGCACTCACTTACCTTAGACATGATTCCGAGAAGTACACTTGATCATAAAATGCATATAGAGTCTATTTTTGCCACGGCCCGAGTTGAAAAACATGGTAAAGCAGCTAAAAAAAGTGGCCTCTGTATTATTCCCTTCCCTCCCAATACAGCCCATAATCCCTTTTAAACTGCTTTTCTGGTCCCTTTATGGCAAAATTATTGCATAAAAATGGTTTTTAGACACTCACAAAAAAGTCGGTTTTTTGGGGGGGGGGGGTATATGACAGTAGCGTCGAAAATTGCATTAGATAATTTGAATGCAGCTCAAAATGCCTTTAAAAGGAATGCCGACGAAGAAAATAAACCAAATAAAGTGAAGTCTTAAAAATGTAAGTTGGCAGTAATAGTAGTAAAGAAGTATGTACATACCGTATTTACTCTAATTTAAGCCCCCGGGGCTTAAATTAGAGGGGGGAGGCTAAAATTAGAAGGTGAGGACTTTAATTATTCGGCTCTATATGTGTTCGAGGCTACACCCAAAAAGTATGTCTTGGTCCCCCTGTTGTTGTTTTTGCGAAAAAATTTCGGAAAAGTGCTTGGTCTTCCTGTTGTTTTTTCGACACAAATTTTTCAAATATCAAAATATTTTTATTTTTAGGCTTAGGCCAGAGTAGGTCTCTGTCATCCTTCGCTTTCGCCTCAGCCCTCTGTTTGAAATTAGAGTAGTTACAAAGATGTCAAAAATATTTCTCGAACTAAAAGAAGTAAATAGTATGTTGTTTATTGCGTCCTAGCATACGCTAGCATAGAGCACAGTGGGTAAAGCTGATATGAATATAAGTCATATACCATTCGAAAAGTAATTTTGTCCGACACGATATGACTTCAACCAAAGTCATTGAAAATCGCAGTACATTTTGTCACTTCTGGGGTGGGCTAATTTTGAAAAATATACCGGTCCCTATTTCTCAATTGTTAGGTTGCCTTCGTCCTTCCTGTTCCATGTTTTAGGTTTAGGCACACGTAGGCCAGCGTATGTCGAAACTGACTAAAACATATCTCATACACATGTTTGAAGCCATTCCAAACTACTTTTGCTATAGGTGAGGGGGGGGGCTGAAATTAGAGGGGAGGTCTATAATTAGAGGGGGGCTCAAATTAGAGTAAATACGGTATGCCGCTAACTTTAAATTATTTATAATTATAACTGCTATAACTAGGGTTGGCAAACGGGGAAATTCCCGGAAAATTCCGATTTTTCTCGAGAAATTGAATTTTCCCGGGAAATTTCCCGGGGAAAATTTAATTTTCCCCGGGAAATACCAACTCTAGCTATAACCATGACAAGGCTATTTTTATTAGAAAAAAGTATTCCTTTATTCGAAAGACTACAATCAGTAAAAATACTCGATCATCTTGACATCAATAAAATAGTCCTCTATATAATTTTTTTCGCCTCCAATGCATCGGTTAAAGTAAAAACAGAACATAGCAAGATAGTTGTACTGGATTGTCGAAATCACATTTACTCGACCATATCTAGTTACAATATCTCCGTGTAGAAATCCAACCACTAATCTTTGAGCTCCAGTCTTTTCATATGAGACGGCACCTCCCATGTCTGAATTGTCTTGTTCATCTATAGCCATTCCCTGGGTGCAGAAAAAGTGGTCAGCATAATTGGCAGGTTGGCAGACTTTTACTTGCTTATTTTGTGATAGCTTTTGATCAAAGAGTTGTCGTTGATCAGTTGCGCTACCATCCCTTCGTTTCCAACCGACACCTGGAATGATAAGCGGTTAAACATTGCTAAAAATGACAGAAATATTCATATACTAGGGTCTGCAGGCGCCCATCGGCGCCTATGTCGTTCAAACATTAGTGGTTGGGGTGAAATTCCGGTGGTTCGGTAACTTGATGGTTCGGTTAGTCACCTGACCCCCATATTTCGCCTAACTTGCCTAATTCGCCTAAAAACACAAACTGCACGAAAAATCAACAAAAAGCAGTCAATAAAATTTTCACAAATTCCACCAAAAAGACGGACAAAGCGATAAATGACAGCTGCGAGCTGACGCACTTGTTAGAAGCAATTGCTCCCCAAGCAGACTTGTCTTGAAACGACAAAAAAATTAAATTTCAAATTTGTGGCATTTCGTCAACAACAAACATAAAACCATAAGTCATTTTAGATCGACGCCAAACTTCAAAGTAAGAGATCCCCTATTTAAATTCATCATTTTTGACGTTCTTTTTTTCAAACGAGAGCTGACATCGAGGCGTATCTAAAAAACCTGCAACAAAATATTTCGACTACTTTCTGACCCTGTTATACCCCTTCAAAGTCAAAAAAGTCCGAAAAAAACAAAATTTGGGGAAAAACTCGAAAATTTCTTTGTCAACCCGCGACTCTCACAGCGGATTCGTGTTCAGGCACCCTGATTCACCTTAAAAAGTGTTCTCAGCAAAAAAATTTGGACCACTCCCAGTGGCTGTAAAAAGGTGTGACCCATGGACAACCAAACCACCCCCACCTCCCGATAAAAATACTATGTAGAGATCTTTATTATTTTTTAGTCAAACCTTGATATTATGACCAGAGTACGACAAATGTGCTGTCTTACAGCACATTGTGCTGTTTTAAAGGTTACTACGTATTTGAGCTTTTTTGATTTGAGCCCCCGCATTTGAGCCCCGCATTTGAGCCCCCGTATTTGAGCCTCCGCATTTGAGCCCCCGCATTTGAGCCCCCCGTATTTGAGCCTCCGCATTTGAGCCCCCGCATTTGAGCCCCCGTATTTGAGCCTCCGCATTTGAGCCCCCGCATTTGAGCCCCCCGTATTTGAGCCCCATTTAATTTTTTGGGTGGGCTTATTAGTCGCTCGCCCTTCAGGTTCTGATCGAGGTTATTAAAAGTTCCTATAGTTTCACGCTTTTTCAGCATCTGATTTTTAACATAACGACAGAACAAATCTAGTGGTACATATGCAAGCGATTTATTGATAACATTCAACAGTTTAAATGAAACACTAGAACAATCAACAAATTCAATAAGTATCATTTTCATTGTCTTCAGATTCTTCTCCTTCTACCTGCCTGCCTTCGGCAGGCAACCTAATTCAATAGGAAGTACATGGTCCGGGATAAGGGCTGACCCTTTGCGGGTACATGGTCCGGGATAAGGGCTAACTCTTTATATACGAGCTCTATATTAGCATCCATCAGATTGCTAAACTTTTATATTTGAAGTAAATCGATTTTCAAAAAAAACACAGAAAAATGAATAAATGCAAAATCGGACTTAAAAAAATGAACAGATACAGGCGGTGAAATGACCCGGCGGTGAAATGTCCGTGTCCCGATTCAAAGTCGGCTTTTGCTATGGGGCTCAAATGCGGGGCTCAAATGCGGGAGCTCAAATGCGGGGCTCAAATACGGGGGCTCAAATGCGGGAGCTCAAATCCAAAGGGCTCAAATGCGTGTTAACGGTTTTAAAAACCCCTAAAAATTTTCCATGAGAAACAGCACAAAAAAACAGTACAAAGTAAAATGTTGCTGTTTTTGTACTGTTTTTAAGATGACCGTAATTATGTACTGTTTTTCTGCGTTGTTTGGACAGCACATGTGTTGTTTTAGCAAATAAACTTGATGGAATCTTGCGAAATTTTATACAAAACATCATTCTTTTCAAATAAATCAGTGCATAAATGTATAAAAACAGATCGTTGTGGGTAAAAAGCGGTACCGGTCAATTATCAGCGGAATTTTCAGCCAACCAATTTCCGCCGCCTAAATTCAATTTGGGTTTTAACTAACAAATTCACAAAGTACTATTTAAAAATTGAGGGCGGAATATTTCTAGGGTTGGCGAAGCGATTCTTTGTTTTCGACTTTTTCAGTCGAAAAGTCGGAAAATTCCGACTTTCGATTTTCGATCCGAGTCGATTCTTCGAAAAAAACGAATTCGACTTTCGATCCGATCCGATCTTCGAAAATTTCGATTTTCGACTTTCAGTCCGATCCGATTCGTCGAAAATTTTTCGAAGAATCGATTTCAGTTGACTTTCCGATTCTTCGAGTCGAAAATTCTGATGCTATTCTCCCCATTTTTTATCTGGTTCAAATTAGATATGTTTGTATTAAGGAAGAATGCCAAGTGTCGTCTGGGAGCATTTCAAGAAGGTCTTGGATAAAGCAACTTGCGAGTGCGGTTATGTTCTCAAATATGGCGGTGTGACATCATCCCTCAAGGACATCTGCTATCGTCTAGGCATAAGGAAGCGATGGAAAAAAAAAGATAATGGTCCAAGCGCTCCAAAGAAATCGAGCTGGAAATGCCAATCGCAACTCTCTCAGTCCGAACCATATGAAACAGCTAACGCAGCAGCTGTGCAGTGATGTGACGGATTTGATTGTAGAACACAACCTGCCATTTTCATTTACACAATCACGTTTTCTTCGTCGTCCCATTAAAGGAACTATGGACAAACTAAGGTATTTCGTGTATCTATTGTAGGAGTTTACTTATAATTACAGATACCTACTCGTCGTGATGTAAGTGCTGAGGTTCCTGTGAAGTCTCGAAGGTGTGTTGACTGCTTGCAAGTTTTTGTGAAAGATCAGAAAATATCCTTGACACTAGATGAGTTTTCCCACAAAGAACATTCACTGCTCTGGTATCATAATCCCCCTTTACTATAGCGCTGGATCTGTCTGTATGTCTGTACGTCAAAA